>APFE030548668.1:0-13185 GCA_000404065.3 Pinus taeda
AAAAAAAAAACCCAAAACAAAATGAAATCTATAAAACAACGAAGTAAGAAAAAGATTAACTAAGCACATATGGTGCACCACACTTCATCAGTTTACGATGCCCGGACTGATAATTTATGTAGAGCAATTTAAGACGTTAAATTGACTAAACAGTCAGGCCCCCTCAAGCCAACACAAGAAGAGTTTAGAGGAAGAACTTAGATTGCATTTTCAAAAATATGTTTATAATGGTATAGGAAGCGATACAAAATCACAAATGTGTTTGTTGGAATTTTTTATAATTGTTGCAATAGTATTGGAGTCCTAATAGTAAGGCTTAAAAAAATAACTTGTTAAAGACTTCCTATTATAACTTAAGAATATTTTATAGTAGTGACATAATAATTTTAGATGTTTTTATTATATTAGAGGTAGATTAAATATATTGTTTATAATATATATATAAAGTAATTTCTCACGTTTTAAAATATCAGACACACACACACACATATATTAACCCAGCCAAAATAAGAATATCAAAAATAAAATGTTATCACGCTAAAAAATTCAAAAACCTTGAGCAAAACTTTGTCTAATTATTTTAATGAGTTTTGACACACTTAGAAATGAATTTTCATAAAAATATTGATGAATTATGGCATGTGTGTAACTATTATTACAGTAAGGTGGCATAGTAAACAATTTATCTTTTATTTTTTTTTAATTTCTGACAAATTATATTTATAACCCCATAAATTAGTCATTTCATCTATATGAGGCAATAAGAAAATAGAAATTCAAATTTCAAGAATTATTTTTTATTTTCAAAAGATTCAGTTTCATGGTTTTTTTTCAAACTTTAATAGAGTTTATAAAATCTTTTTTATGTTTTTAGAACTAATTAGAAATTAAAACACTTTGACTATAAAATGATTACAATAAAACTTGTTATAAGTAAGTATAAAAAGAAACAAGTAAATATAAAAGGAAACTAAATGCATGCATATATGATACGCCCTCCTAAAAATTAGATATTCTTCCCTTTGGCACATAAAACTAGTTAAATTAAAACTATATATACATATAACATCCCGCACAAAGCATTTATATTCTCAGGATAAAATTTCAACCCCTTCGCAGTTCAAGCTTAATTCTTTCAGCCTAGAGTCCCCACACATTCGTTCAAAGTGGTTCATGTCATTCTTACATACAAATGAAAGGGTGTCCATATATCTATATATGTATATATATAGACTTCAATATTTTTATGCCGATAAGAATCTTCTCTTAAAAATGGTTAAGCCAACCTTTATTTACCCTTTAGTATTTAAGGGAAATCTATCCTGTTATCTAATAACAACCTCTGTGATTCCCATCACCACACAATCCATGTATTTTTTTTTTGTCGGTCAATGTAATTGTATTATATTATCAAATTTTCAAAAACATCGTACATCAATAATTGAACTATATACATCATTGCTACCACATCAAGCAAAATAGCAGACTTAAGAGCTAACAAGAGAGCTGTTATGAACAAGGTTGAGCCTGTAAGGAAGCCAATACTGTTATCCGAGAATATTGTCCACTCGGATGCTGCTATTCCCACTAAGATGGGTGGCTATCTTAGAAACAAACAATCAAAGTCTACTATTGTTTCCTTTTATGAAAATAGACGAGAGGAGGACCAAGAAGACCAACCTGAGTCTTGTGTTTTATTTCCTCTCCTTCTTGATAGAGTTCCGCGCTTCTTCTTTGTCTGCCTAGCTTCAAAAGGACCTGTGGAATCACAGCAACATACTACTATGCAAGAAATAAGGATCTAAATTCATAAATAATACAGGATCAGATGTGTATTAAACATATACATGCATATATAAACAAGTACACAAGAATATGGAAGGAAACAAGAATAGCTTTATTCAGATGAAAAGTAGCAAGAGGATTACAACCATGTGCTCTGACCCAGAATCATCCTCCAGCTAGGAAGCCCTTCTTCACCTCAAGAAAAGCTAGATCACCCAACATTGTGAATGTACACCAGAATACCAACAACACTTCTCTATAAGATACAAAATTCTATCCCCTGGATCTCTGTGATGAGGGATCCATATATAGATGATTACAGAGAGGTGAGTCATCTTCTGGGATCTTGATTAGTGTCCTCTCTCTGATAGTTCCTGCTTCCACTTGGAGAATGATGATCTCTTACTCATCCTTGGTCGAAAATGGAGAGGCAAGTGTTAGAGGGGAAGCTTCTAGAAGATTCCATGATCTTCCACCTCACATTTTTGTCCCTGCCATTTTTCCATTCCCGACCATCGCACCCTACAGAGGAGCAAATCAGTATGCATCGCACCCAGTACACTGGGAAGGTGATATGCATCGCACCCTCTACATTGAGCTTTCATTATGGTCCATTTTTGACCATTTATGAGCAGTTTTTCAGTGGAGAACTTCTGGGAGATGATGTAATCAGCTGACCTTGTTCCTTTAGGCAGTGAATTAACACTTTTAGGGACTTAGGAGCCCTTAGTTTATGGACATTTATGACTGGGGTTGAGGTGCCCAAAAATGTCTATAACACCTGTGCTCCGATACCATGTAGAAATTTCACCTGTAGAACAAACCGATATATGCAATGTCCTAAAGCATAATACTTCTTCTACTTCTGCAAAACATTAAGCGGAAGATTAATCGAATTCATGAGCAACATCAAGTAGAAACATACATAACTGATCAAGATAAATAATCACACATAACACAAGATATATCCAGGGGAAAGCACCAACATAAAACCCCAACCATGTATTATCAATCAAGTGGAAAGCCTCTTCACAATACAAAAAGAATTAGCTCTCAAGCTATTCAGTTCTCAATGAACTATGAACATATGAAGATATGTCTCATGAACCAACCAAGCCCTATTTATATAGGCTTTCCCTATGGTCCTTACGTAGTTTGCTTAGGAAATAATAGCAAAAGCACAAAAGCACATGCCATTAATTCCAACATACCAAAAACAACCAATGGTCCAACTACTTATTCCTTGAGAACACTAGTTCCTCAACCATGCAAAAACTACTTACTAGAAATAGTTAAGCATCTAATAGTACACTATCCCACATCTGATCTCAACTGGGTCTCTAACAAAACTGACATGCAACAATTATCTATGAGTGAATCCTCAGTTATCTAAAATAATTGTTGTCACATGCATGCAAGTATTATCAAACTATATTTTATTATTTTAACAACTTGTTAAAATAATCTAAATCGACTTGACTATTTAGAACTAAGTCAATTGATTCTCTCATTATAGAACTAAACCTTATCTCCTTTAATCAAGGGATAAATTCCTAAATCAAGGGAGAAAATTAATTGCATGATCTCACAAAGACTTCAAGTTTAATTTTTCATAATTAATTAACTCATGGAGATTAATTAATTAATATTTTAAACTATTGTTAAGACCAAAATTAATTTTAGTTCCTATAGATAGACTAGGGACTACTATAAATAGGAAGGGACCCAGAAATGCTATTTTTAGAACTTTCTATTTTTAGTAATTTCACCTCTCACCCAATGTGGCCAATGACCTCACTGGCCAAACTACTATTTTTAGAAAGTCTATTTTTAGCACATTCTAAATTTAACATTTCTTGTTGCACATTTTTCAACAGGTATGCCCAAAGTGCTTCTGGAAGCCTATCTTCCCAGTCTCTCTATGTAGATGTATCGTCTTGGTTAGTATAGCTTCAAGAAATTTGTTGGTGGATTCCACTTGTCCATTGGCTTGTGGATGATATGGAGTGGATTAGTGATGCTTGATGTTGTACTGCTCCATAATATTCTGCATCAACTTGGATGTATATTTTGCACCCTGATTTGTTACAATTTCCCTTGGAACACCAAATTGAGTGAAAATATCCTCGAAAAGAAATGTAACAACAAAATTTTTAGTAGTGAAAGTAAGTGGCTTAGCTTCTACCAATTTGGTAACATAATCAATGCAAACAAGTTTATACCTATTTTTCTTGGAAGGATGATTGATGACTCCAATAGAATCTAGAGCCCATTTTTCAAAAGGCCCTATTAGTACCTGTAGCTATAGAGGAATCTCATATGATTGAATAGGACTCTCCATTCTCTGACATATATCACATCTTTTGACATATTCCTTGGAATCCTTAAAAATGGAAGGCCAATAATATCCTAAAAGAAGTACTTTATTTGCAATTATTCTATTGGAAAAATTTCATCCACATGGTTCATCATGGCATGATTTGAATACCTCGGGAACTTCATCTTCTTGCACACATCTTCAAATAATAAAAGAAGGTCTTGTTCGGTACAATTCTCCTTCTATCCAAGAAAAAGGTGCACTAGATTTGATAACTTTTTGTCTTTCTTTAGCTAATAATTGTGGGGGGGAATTTTCTTGTAGCCAAATAGTTAGAAATATTTGCAAACCAAGTTTTAGTAGATACTACAAAATGATATTTGTCAAGAAAACTATCCACTATAGGAGTATCATTATTATCATTTTTCATCCTAGAAAGGAAATTAGAAACTGTGTTTTCTTTTCCCAGCCTATCTATAATGGTAATATTGAATTCCTACATTAACAAGAGCCATATAGTAATTATGCCATTAGTAATCGGTTTGTTCATTCTATTTCTAATAACATAATGATCTATATGAATGAAAGTCTCATAAAGACTTATATAATGTCTAAACTTATTAATGGCGTGAACAACAACTAAAAACTCATATTCTATAATTATGTAATTTAACTCTGTAGGAGTCAAATTTTTAATTATGTAATAAATAACATAAGAATTTAAGTCTCTTTATCCCAATGAAACTTCTAAATTTGTACCCAGAGCATCAATAGAAATATGAAATTGGAAGGACGAATTTGGTCTCCTTAAGATTGGTGATTCAGAAATTTTCCGTTTCAACAATTCAAAAGCTTTTTGGCAGTTAAAATTCCAATAAAATTCATAATATGTTTGAGAGAATAATTTCAACAAAATCACATTAAAAATTATTTGTCGACGCGTTTCGAACCCACTAGTGTGATTTTGCTGAAATTATTCTCTCAAACATATTATGGATCACAGAAGTCTCAACTCTATAAAATTCATAATCCTTAGTGAGTATGTTTAAAAGTGGTGAAGCTATCTTTGTGAAGATTTCTATAAACCTTCTATAGCAACCTTTGAATCTAGAAAAAATTCTAACATCTTGTTGGCATGTTTCTACTGAAATTCTAGAGATAACTTTAACTTTTGATGAATCCACTTTGATTCCAACACCTAAAATATGATGGCCCAAAAAACTTCCTTTGTTAACATCATAAAGCATTTTTCATGACATAATGAAGATTAACTTATTTATCTAACAAGGACTTTTTCTAATTTTTCCATAGCTTCTACAGAAGTGTTCCCATGGACAATAAAGTCATCCATATAAACTTCTACACAGTCAAGGATCAAGTCAGAATAGATACCTAATATGGCTCTTTTAAATGTAGCAAGTGCATTACATAAACCAAAAGGAAGTACCATGTAAGCATACATACCCCATGGACATGTAAAAGTTGTTTTATCTTGATCTTCAGGTGCAAGTTGAATCTGATTATATCCACTGAAACTATCAAGAAATGAAAACTATTTCTTCCCTACTAAAGTATCTAATACTTTATCAATAAAAGGTAGTGGGAAATGATATTTTAGAGTTTATTTATTTAATTATCAATAATCTATGCACACTATCCACTTTCCATTTTTCTTAGGAACAATAACTAAGGGTGACACCCATTGGCTATCTGAAATTGGGTAAATGAAATTCAGATTGAGTAATTTCTGTAACCCTTCTTTAACAATATCCCTTAGAGTAGGATTCATCCTTATCTGAGGTTGTCTCACTGGTGCAACATTCTCTTGTATATAAATGTGATGCATACATGTATTTGGATTGATTCCTTTCATATCAATATATTCCCATGCAAGTGTAGAGGAATGTTTTTGTAGCATCTTTATTAATTGTTTCTTTCGAAATTCCTCCAACTTATTATTAATATCTAATGTTTTACCTAGACAAGTTTCTACCAAAGAATTACCACATTTTTCCATAGAGTTCAATCATATTTTGGATTTTCGATATGAGAAATATTCAACTCCACAATCTTCTTGAAAAAATTATTTTAGCATTTACATAGTAATTTTATTCACAATATGAATAAATATCATGATTATTCATTAAATTATTAATTGATCTTCCTCATCATTTTTCGAAATGGTTAATATTGGTTGAATGTATTCAAAGTCTTCATCATCATCTTCAATCCAAACTTCATTTTCTATTTCAGTTATTTCTCTTGCAGATGTATATAATGTGAACTTTTTAGTAGAATTGCCATCAGAAATGAACATATGATAAATCTACAACTTATGAATGCATCAGGTGTAGCTAACCATGGTTTACCAATAATTAATGGATGTCCTCCTATCATTTTTGGAGTTAATATCATGAAGTCAAGAGGATATTCCCATGAATCTAGGGATACTTACACATCTTCTAATATAGGTTCAGGTTTAATAACATATCTACCTGTTAATTGCAACAAGGTAGGGGTATAGTGAAAATTTGTTAATCTTAGTCTATCCATTGTATTATTGGTCATGGTGTTTATAGTTTCACCGAGGTCAATCAAAGTGTTTGGAATTTCAATACCATTGATATGGAATTTTACAATGGGACTACCTAGATCTAAGTATTTTTCAATTATTGGTTTTCCCATCATAATATCTACAACTTTTCTTGCCAAATGTATTCTTTTGATGTCTTTTCTTTTTCTTCCAGGTTTCTTGACACACAACTCCTTTATTTTTTTGCAACGATAGGTATTTCCTCTATAGATTGAAGTAAAGGAATCTTAATGCAAATATTTTTCAATTCATCTAACATGTTATATTTAGGTAAAATTATTTTCCTCTATGTTCCTTTATCAATTTGTAGTCTCTGTAGAAAGGGATTATTTTGTAAGGAAACAGAGGGTTTGTTCAGCTATAGGAATTGTAGGAGTTGATTTTATTTGGTTTTCATCTAATTTTGTAGGAATATCTTCCTTTGGAGGGGGCTTTTGTTGTTTATGAGATGTATATTTTTTCAAAAAATGTATCCTCTTTATATTCTTGGATGACAACAAGGGGTGTTTTCTTTTGCAAAACTCAATCAAATCTAAGTTGGACATCACTTAAATCTAGAGGAGCTTTCATACAGGCTTGAAAATTTTGAGCCTCAATATTGTAGATGGGTTACTGAGGTGTTTTTATTATTAGGATTTGGGAGTGATTGTGCAAGTAATTAATTTTATTTTTGAGGAAATGAAGTGGATGGTAATGGAAGCGGTTGATTTAACATCAATTGAGGTTGAAATTAAGGTTGGACAGGTTGTGGAGGTTGGGGTGGAGAATAATATTGAGGTTGGTATTGAGGTTAAGGTTTAAAATATTGGGAATACTAAGGGCTTCTAGCATAATAACCTTGTCATCCTTGTGTCCAAGATGAATTTTGTGGTCAAGGGGGCCAAGTTTTCCATGGTAGGGGTGTGTTCCATTTGATTTTTGCTTGTTCATAAGATTGGTAGTGTGCATTGGGGTCTTGTACCACATATGTTTACCGAGGATGCCAAGGCCTTCTAGGAGAAACATAACAAAGTGGTTCTATTTGACTTCTCCCAACTTCCTCTTGGTAAAAAAAATTTAGTCCGGGTATGGAAGGGAAATCCTTTGTAACATTATTCTCTACATTTATAACAGATATTTAAATATTGTCAAGAGTACATTATCATAATGCATGTTTATTCCTATATCTAGGACAAGAAATAGATAAAGCAACATTTTTAGCTCTTTTCTGTTTTGAACTTTTAACATATATAGTTATTCACTAATATTTCCCAAAATATTAGTTTTAAAGTTATCAAGAAAAATACCAAGTTTTTGTCAACTTATCATTCTTGATGCAGATTTACTCACCCTTGACATAACTGGACCTCTCAAATTCCTATCGTACTTTGACTTTCCTCTTGAAGTATGTTTGCACAATTCAAAAATCTCTTAAAAAGATAACTGAGACACGTCTCCTTTACCCATTAAGTGAAGAAGATCAATTCATTCATCCCTTATAATGTTTATCAAGAGATGTTTTAATGTGTCTAGTCCTAAGTCATGCAATTTATCTCTTTTGACATTGTAAGTAAATCTCTCCACTCAATCTTCAAGGCTTTCATCCTCTTTTTGGGCCATTTTAAAAACATCTTATCTAAAGTCACAGTGTATGCAATAATATTTGTATTTTTATAAGAATATTATTTTCATATCATCCCATGTCCTTATAGAATTGGTTCATAGATCCATGAACCATTTAAGAGCTCTATCTTTTAATGTGGCTAGAAACAATTTCAGTTTTTGAGTATCAAGTAAGTAATCATATGATCTACATAATACCTCAAACTTTTTGGATCCTCGGTTTTAAAACGAGGAAAGTTAGCAAGAATAGATGGAGATATGTTTTTCACGGTAGTATTAGTATCAGTATCTTGAATAGGGAATCCAAAAGGATCCTCTTCTTCATGAAAACCTCCATCAGCTCCTCTTCCTCCTATTCCATCTCAACCACCTCTACCACATCCTTGTGGTATTCTACCTCCTCTACCTCCACCAATTCTTAATCTTTCCTCTCCATTATGTACTTCTCCTTCTCCATCTACCATTTTAGATTCTTTGGAGCTTATATAGGGTTCTGTTGTGCCCTACAACAACCCCCCATTTCATATTATTATTATCCCAAAAACATAATATGAAATGGGTCCCTTTTTTTAATTTTGGTTTTAATTGGTATCAACTTAGTTCTATTCAAAAAGGCCCGAAGAGATAAAATAAAACATTACCAAAAAATCCTTTTCAATAAACCAATCAAAAGCCTTAAAATAAATGATTAATCTTTTGTCATTGCGATAAAGTGATCGCAAGATCGCATATCGCAATGACAAAGGGAACACAACTTGAGGACATATTGGTTTTCTCCGATGCGAAATCGCTATCGGATATCGGCGATAATGAATTAACGCAATAAAGCTCCCTCTTGCTCTTATGCGATGCGATATCGCTATCGGCAATCAGCAATGGACTATGCAAGCCTTTTTAACTACCCCACTCGCTACTCCCGACACGATGCGATATCGCTATTGGCGATCGGGGATTCCAAATGGAACCAATATAATTATTTATGATTTCCCCCCAACGCCCGATTGCAATAAAGGCAAAAGCGCAGTTTTCAAAGAAAATCTTAAAAGCAGGTTTAATACGATTTATTCGTATTTAAGGCCTTATCTTTCGAAGAGCCATTCATCTGCGCTCAACCACCAAAATACCCAAGGCACGCTTCAAATAAGTCATTCGGCCATTAATCGAATTGATGGGCATTGATAAGATTGACATGTCTTAACGGCCATTTAATGAAACAGCAAGCCTACGATCTTTTTACAGATTTTATTCGAGGCCACCTTAAGTCAATCGTTCGCCATACATTCATCAATATATATCTCAGTCTATTCGATTTATGCTATCATTTTCTGTATTACACCCATTATCATCTCTGTGTAGAATTCTTCCGCAGAAACAGATTTAACCAGAATTGGGAAGAAGTCCAAGAAAACCACAATGGCTTCCGCTTTGCCGGCCACAGGGCAACCTGTTGTTGATCCAAGAAATAAAAAGAAAGGGCTAATATCAGACACTACATGCCTAGCACTTGTCAGAGCTACTTGGCAAGGCACCTATAACATGATTGAAGCCGAAGAGCCAAGGGTGACAGCAATACATGTCTCAGCCGACAGCACTTGCAAATCCAAGGCTAATCTGAGCAATTTAGCCAACTCTTTTCTTCATCGAATAGTGGCTTGGGAGCAAATCCTCCCATATACATATGTGGTTAGATGGGCGATTCAAGAAATCCCGATTACCGACAGAACTTTCAGCACCACAGATGGGAGAATTTTCGGTTCCTTTTGAGCTGAGGATTTAAGGCAAATGTATCATTTTCCGGAGGCAGAGAAGAAGTATAACACGACATTCCTAGAGAAATTCCGAGCTGAGAATGAGATTGAATCCAAACCCACTCGAGGTTGGAGACAAAATCCAGCAAAGCACAAGCACGAATCTTCGGGTAAGTACTCGGTCGATTCTCTATGCTCTCCTTATTGCTATGCTGGGATAATGATGTGCAGATTGTGGGGATTACATGACTCTGCCAATTTTACCATAGAAATGGTCCCCTTAATGGAGGCTGCCTATAGTGGTGAAATAATGGATTGGGCAGATATATTGTCCGATAAGTTAGCATCCGCAATTCTTAAGTTTAGATTCAAGTCCCGTGTCACTGAAAGGTTCATTCCTCCATTTTACTACAGTGCCTATGTATTAGATGTCTTGTGTTTCAATTCTGAATTTTTTGTGCTCGGATGGAGGTGGACGTCGCAAGACCCCGCACCCGTCCACATATACCATCAAAAGTTGTGGAAGACCAACTACAAACACCATTTCTATCAAATATGCAACGGTTTCATGTTGCCCATTCATTATTTTATTTTCAATAAGTCTGCCCCTAAGATTTCCTACCATGCAGGGATTGATTTAGCTTCCATAGGGAGTTGGTTCGGGGAGGAAAAGTTCACTTATATCAGAGTTTTTGGCAGTCAAGCTAAACCCCACGTTCTTCCTCTATACATCCCTGATAAACTGTTGGCCAGGGAAATAGCCTATCAAATCATCGCCGATGGGGTTACACAAACTCTCAAGAAAGCTAAGAAGCACGTCTGGCCCTCTTTTCCTTTGAGAATTGGTATCTACACTCTACATGATTTCAAACATGCAGAGAAAGAAGCTGAGAAAATAAATTTGCTAACCCTAGCAACTCTACCGAGCAAGCGATTCGATCCAAACAAAGTCGCCTATAATGCACTCGAATAGGCCAAATTGACCAAGTTCGAGCATAAAGAAGACAGATTTGAGGACTTGTTCGCATCGGCCGAGTCACTGTATCAAGTTAAATCGCTCGCCATAATTGAATAAAAAGATGAAGGGCTGGTCGAATTCAATAGACTTAGAGAGCAGAGGTTGCAAACTCTTCCCCTAGACCTGTTAGCGACGACTCCAACAACAGAGTCAAGCGAGCCTGAGCAGCGACTTGATAAAGAACCTCCTATTACATCAAAGCAAAAGGAGGAAGTCCATGAGCAAATACAAGAAGAGACCCAGGCGAAAGAGCAAGAACAGAGCAGTTTGAATACAAGTAAAGATACACAGATTGATCCGAAATTGCTCCAGAAATGGCAGCAATTTAATTTGATTATCGGAAATATAGAATGCTCTAAAGATGAAGAGACTTCAAAAGAAGTCAATACATAAGAGGCGACTTCAAAGCAGGTTTCACGTGAAACCAACGACCCACCCAAATCAAAAGAAGCGGAAATAATCCCAAAGGATCCATCAGGCGAAGTTATTTTGCAGATTGAAGAGATTCCTCCCTTGGATGTCTTCTATAGCCCAAAGCATAAAGCTGTAGTGAAACGACAGAGGAAGAGGAGAAGGATTGATCAACCTTCTTTATTCCCAGAACAAATAGTAACAAGCAATGTGCTATGGAAAGAAGAATTTGACCCCTCTGATGACTTGACAAAGCTATCGCAATATGCTGGAGCTTATTCGACGACGACAATAAAGCATCAGAGGTGAGCAGTTTATTGAAGACAAAATATCAGGATATCTTTTCGCTACAGGCACAATTATCGGAAGCGCAGCAAAAAGTAGAGCAGGCAGAACAACAATTGCTAGTACAACAACAAAAAACAATCAGCTGACTAAACAATTGCAGGAAGAAAAACAGAGGATTGACAACAGTGCAGTCCAAAAGCAAAAGGAGCTATTGGAGGCATTGGCGCAACTAAAAGCATCAAATGGAAAAATGCTAAAATCCAAATATGAGCAGATCGCTCAATTATCAGCTCAACTTGAACAAACAAAAAAGCTCCCGCAGGTAGATGAGTTTAAAGTAGAGGCATTTCAATTAAACAAAGGATTGATAAATCAGATGAAGCTCTTGTGTCAGCAAATCACGCAGGCAGAACCATTGTGCGACTTAGCGGCATCCATAAGTGAAAAAGTAGAAAAGGCAAGGACAGATTTGGATCAAGCCGAAGAAACATTGACAAAGTTTTTGGAATGGCAAGATTCCGATCAAGGACAGGCAGCTAACCTACCAAGGATTCTAGAATCGCACAAAGAAATATTATTCACAGAATGGCAATCTCAGTTAATGAAGGAAGAAATATCGATTTTAAGATGCAAGACAACCACTAGTAATTTGGTTGAATTGGTTAATAATACTCTTTACTTGTCTAACATGATTTCTCAATGTACTCCAGGCTAATTAACAACAACGAAGTGTTGGAGCAATCATGTTACCCAGAGCTAGAGAAAAATGGAAGGTTAATTGTGGGAATCAACAGTTTGACATGGGATGCCTATTGATTCTTTTTAGTGAAGCCACACAGCCAGAGAGCTGCCCTCAAATTCCTCACAGATGCGATCGGGTATATTATCCTCGATATTGAGGATGCCACCTTTGTTGCCCAACTCAGCTTGCGCCTCAACAGACCACCCAAAGTGGAGCCAATGCTTGTGATAAGCCAGCTCAGGTTTAAAGGCAAACACCTTGAGTCATGATTCACATCGCCGACTGCCAGATCGCTCCCAAGAAAATAGATAGTATTAATTGACGCCAATTAAGTAGGATTTTGTTTTCATAGATTTTTTTAGTTTAGTAGTATTTATAGACCCTTTCATGCATTTAGAAAGGGTCATAAAGTTTTGTATATGTCTTAAACCCTGAAGTTGCACTATTGTACTTCAGGGATATTCTTTTATGAAACTGGACCAATCATTCTGATTTTGATAAAGAAAGTTTTTATATAAATGTGCACTATTGTCTTTGTTTGAAAGAATTTCTGCGTTGAAGGAAGAATCTCAAATAGCGATTGATATTGGGATTGATTAACATCTCATATGGTACTACTATCTATGTCTGTACTCATTCTTGTTATATGAATTGTCATTTGATCGATCTTGCTATTATCGC
>APFE030548668.1:21691-102101 GCA_000404065.3 Pinus taeda
CATTTGTTAGCAGGGGTTGGACTCTGGATGTAAGAAATCTCTTGATATCTCTTCTGTTACTCTTATGTTGTAAATCTTCAGACAGCTAATACAAAGGATGATGGGATTTCTCCAAGCATTGTGTCTCTTAATGTCTTGCTGGTGTATGGCTGAAAGTTGCAGGATTCCTATGTATTCCATGGCTCAATAAGTTTCCTCGTTGCTCTCTGTTACATATATGTTTGCTATACTTTCATATATTTTTCATGCTCTACATGTACTCAATATCTAAATGGCAAGGAAAAAGAATAGTCCCAGGACTTAATCTTTGATTACCCTGAGCTCAATCCTAGCTATTTCATATGTTTTCTTCAGTTATGGTATCGAAAGAGTAATTCTTAAGTGCTACCTTTCATGCTATATCATCACAGTGCTCTGTTATTTCAGGAATTCAAGTAATTGCTCCTAAGTAATAGACCTCTTTCCCACTACCAGCTTAGTAAAGAATCCTTAATTGCTCTTTTCTAGTTGTTTTCATTTCACCCTTACAATTTGCAGTTTGTTTTATGAAATACATACAGGCCCTGTAATTCCAGCTGCACTAAGCCAGGATTTCAAGGAAGCAACAGTTACAGACCCCATTGCCCAATGGATTAGTTTCATCTGCAGATAACGCTCTAAAACTATCAGAAGCATCCTACCAACCAAACATAAAAAACAATCAAACATTTACTTCATAACTAGCCTAAAATTTCATTAAAACAGTGACAAACCTTACAGAGAGAGCCCTCTCTGATTATAGCTGGGCTAGAAGCTGTAGTCCAAAGATTGGTTAGTGGTTACCCCGGCCGTATTCCCTTGGGAGTCATAGGGAACAACCTGGGTGTTAACACCGGTCACATGAGGGAATAGGTGGTCTCTGAAGACATCAAGAATAATTATATTCACTTTTACATTCTTCTTGTTGAACTCACTCAACTGAACAGGATCTATAGGAGGTTGCACCACGTTCTCCACAATGTCCCATGCCTCTAACTCAAACAAAAGCGTCATCCTCTCCTTCTAGGGGCCAAAGTTTTCTGCCCCTGCCAATCTGTATTCCACCATTATACCGGTCACCATGACTCTCACAACAAATCACAGAATTTCAGGTCTCTCATAGATCTGTCTCTAGGCAGCCTTTCTCCCTCTCAACCAATAGTCCTTTGGGTTTCTGAAGATGGTTTTAGGCTGTATTCTCACTGTTTTTACAGAAGGTTGCTTGCTGCTCTGAAATATCTGCTTCTGATCCTCAGATCTGAAGGCTCCTTTCTCAGATCGAGAGCTTTCCAAGCTCTGATGCCATGTAAAAACTTTAAAACTGCTGTAGCCCACCCAGTTTCAAGTTCTTGCAAAGGTTTAATGCTCAAACCCCATCATAACGTGAACTGATATATACATGTTACCGTGCATTTAACTTGAAACATAAGGACTACTCTACCCTTTTTCTTTCACAACTGATATAAGAAATAAGTGCAAGTAGTGCACACAGCAGTTATTTTTTGGTCAATTGGCCCTAGAAAAATATGCAAGGGGAAAACCAGTCTTCAAGGAGGAATTAAGGAAATATGTCCACAGTAGAAATAAGGACACTTATCTCCCTTTAAGATAGCTGAAGTCTCTGCCACAATGCATAGAATTTTGAGCCCACACACAGTCTTTAACACACGCTGTGATTTAGCTATAATTTCTGTGCACATAACATTGGTATAATTTGCAGCCAAACTGAGAATACAGGTCCTGGGAATTTCTGTTACTTCTCCAACTGTAAGCACACTTGAACTGCGAGCTGAAGGTGACCCGAAATAAACACAGACAGGGAGTAAAACACGGCCTGTTATCTCCTTTCTTCTTGGCCAGATTTCTACTCAAATCATGGCCTCTATTTTCTCAGAACTCGGTCTGACAGCCCTGCAAGCAACCCTGGTAACCTTGCCTGCAGAACTGGCCTCTATTCGGCCTGAATACCTGAGAATCTCGGCCTGAACTCACAGCTGTTACACCTGCACGCATACTCTACCAGGTTTCTTCATCAATCACAGTCTCCAATATGCAAAACTTTGCCTGGAACCTCTACAGGGGATTCTCAGAATCCGTGCAAGAAATTTAATGTTGTAAACTCGGGCTGGGTTGACTCCTTGGCTCAGCTGTTCGAACTCCCTTCGACTACAACCTTGCCTCCTTTTACTTCTCTACTCTCTAGGTCTCCTTTGCTAGCTCGAGCTTCTCTTTCTCTTGTCCAGCATGCTGCAATCTGAGCTTCCTTGACCAGCTCCTTGATCTCCTACCTTCTTCTCATGTCCTTGTGAGAAGAATAATATGAATAACCCTTCCTTTTCCTTTTTGTCTTTTCATTTGTGAGGAAACCCTAACCCTAGAGATCTAATGGCTAAGATTAAATCTCAGCTCATTAGATCAAAGGTAGAGATTATTTCCCTTTCTTAACCCTTTCTCTCATGTGGTTCCCCTCACTTACTCAGCTCCTAGCTTCCTAGTCACTTTTTATTATTTTGTGCTTTATGCACTTTCTCTCTCATAAGGTAACTTTTAAAACATAAAAGTCACTTTAATAATATAAAGTCGCTTTGTACTTTTCACATAAAGGTTCACTTTCATAATACTTGGGACTTTAATAATGTAAAATACATGGTACATATATCATAAAAGTACTTTTTTTCAAAGACAATAATAAACTCATAATGTCTCTAGACAAGAAGATTATTAACTGGTTTTGCTTTATAGTACCTTATTGTCTATTTAATCAGATTATTTCGTTGTGTAGATTTGGATTTTGTTTGACCGACTATTCTTCATATGTTCAAATGCATTACATATAATTACAGCTTGACTCTAAAGTACAGATATTTCCTTCGATAAATTTTTCCAAACAAACTGTATGTGTTTCCATTTTTTCAGAAGGAATGCAAAATAAACTTACCTTCTTCTCTAAACATCTATTGATCTCCAAAACCTTTCTGATTAGAGGTTTGGGGTTTTGGTCTGGTAGGTCATGCATTGGCATGTTCTGGGATTATAGTTGTGTTGGTGTCCAGACCGCAACTTGCTTGCTAATCAGAATATGATAAATGCATGATTACAATGGACTTTAACAGAGGCATCTGAATATGTTTTTGGTGGCTTTGCTAGTGCATCAAATTGTTCCTAAAACTCATTGAGAAAATGCATTTGAGTTGTGTTTCTACTGCAACTCTACACAACTCTTCGCATTGATCTGATATTCCTCTTTGTCAGTTGCTATGGGATTAAGGACAAGTCCCCGTTGTTGAAGAATCTAGTGCAAATTAAGTTAATAAGATTCTTCTTGCCATGATAACTATTTGTGAGGTACTTTTAATTTTTCTTATTAGCACATTCTTCGCTTTAATATTAGAACGTCTTCTTAGTTCATCAAATAGTTACCAAAACAAAAGAGACAAGAACACAAGATGTTGGCTTTTTGCCAAGGCCAAAACCTCTCACTCTTTGAGAGGAAAACTCACACAAAATTCTTCTTATAGAGATTCCAATTGACGAATACCAAGAGCATGACCCTTGACCTATTAGGCCACTCCAAGACCAAGACACCAATCCTCTTCTTTTTCATTGTTGAGATCATCATCATCACTGTTGCTTCACTGAGGTCATCATTATTGTACCTTCACTGATATATTCATGATAACAATGAGATCATTACTGTTGCACCATAGCTACACCTTCACTGAGATCTTCATCTTGTAACTATATCTCGATCAAGATCATGACTTTATCTATATTGAGATCATAATTGAATCTATGCTGAGATCATCACTGCATCTTAGAGGTATATCGAGATAGAGTTTGTCATTGTGAGATCTCCTCATCACAAATATACCGAGATCATGACTGTGTTTTACCGAGGTCATCAACATCATAGATATGCCGAGATTGTGTAGTATGCTGAGACGGTGATTGTGTTCTCTTCATCATCATAGATATGCCGAGACTGGAAGGAGATAGGTCTGAGCAACATAACATGAAATCTCAGAGATTGTTACAGTAATTACCCACTGTAATTACCACCAACGTTGCAGAGGTATCTCAGACCCTGTAATCCACTGTAATCATCCAAAAATTTCAGAGGAATCTGAGATTTGCACTTGCATGTAATGCGGATCTTATACGTCTATTTATAGTGGTTAGTCTCCATAATAATCCAATATGAGATAGTGAACTATTGTGTCTTCATTATATGAGCCGACATGAGTTCCTTTGTGCATTTAGAGGCCGACATAAGAAGAAGACTGTGTGCTTGTCGTTGGAGGACTATTTGACAATGTTTATGACTCAAATATATTTTTCACATGCGCTTTTTCATAGGATATTGACTCTTTGACTCAATAATACATCCTAAGGCTTTCAATGGGAGCCACTAACAAATAAACCTCTTGCTCATGAAACCCAAGCAGCAAGGCATACAAAATAATTTTATTTCTTTTATTTCATCACTTACAAAGATCATGTCATTATGAAGATCGAACCTAGTTACATTTTCTTCAACATGTTGAAATTTGTAAGTATTACCTGTTAGAAATTTTATGTGTTCGTTGGTTTATTTCGCCTACTTGTTTAATTACCCACAAGTTGTTTAACCATATAAACACTGAAATAAACACAATACAATCGCAAAAATCTACAGATCAACCACTGAAAGAAATAGACAAACACACAAGTGACACCGTTATTTTTGGACAATTGTCCCTAGAAAAACCCAACTTGGGAAAATTGTTGCAACAATTTCGAGGGTTATATTACTTTGCAGTCTTTCTAAGTACAATTGGGTACCACACTAGCTCACCCAATAGAGAAAATAATCTGGCAATAATACCTCTCTTTTCGGAAACAAATATTTAGAAAGTCTGCCCCACGAAACCCTCTCCAGCACAATCTGAAGCTCAACGTCAGCACTCTTGGCCTCTGCGTCAGCCTGAAACCCTTTGCGTCAGCGTTTTGAGGCTCTGGAGTCTACGCAGCCTCTCTAACCCTTTGCATCACTCTTGCAGCCTCTGTGCAGGCCTTTCTCGCCTCTGCGTAGTCCCTGCTAGCCTCTGCATGGCTCCCTCTGGCTCTATGTCTGCCTCTTTGCCTCTGCGTTGGTCTTCTGACACTATCTCTGCCTCTCTGCGTTGTACTCACTGCCCCTTGCTGCAGCTGATCATTGATTCAATTTCTCTTAGCAAGCCCTGCTTTAGAATTTTGAATGACTGATCACTCTGGTGTATCTGCAACTGACCCTCAAGCCTCCTCTCATACTTTTCCTGTTGGTCCTTCAACAACAGAAATTACATATCTAATCAATGTTTAAGATTAGATTTGGCTTGATCAATGTCATTTAGAACTTCCTAACCCTGTTTCATATTAATATCCATTAATATTTTATTTTTCCTAAGTTTCGAGTTAGGAACTCCATTAAAAATATTAATTATTTTAATATCTCCTTAACTGGGTAGAATCCGCCCAAACCATTTCTGGGTCTTGGAGATCTCATGTGCTTTAGCCTCTCCACCATTTTTCATTGCTAGAGCACATCCGATGCTACCCCAAATCAACACTCCCTCTTAGCGAGGATTGTGTTCTAGTAATACTCCACACTGAGCATCACTATGATTATAGGACACTGATACCTGTGCTAATGCTAGGCCTCCCCGCCCAACATCCTCTGCACTGCTGCATCTTGTACTGCTTCCCATGGCTTTGCCACTACCACTGCTATATTCGTACGACAACTCCCTCTGCATCTGAGTCGATGTTGGTCCTTTCTGCCAACACTGCAGTTCTCTTCTCATCATGCTGCTGCTACTATTACTGCACTGCAACTTAGTTACTAAGAAGTAACTGATCCACCCAACTATTGACATCCTTGTCAGGCTAGAAACACTCTCGATGTTGAAGCTCTCTCTGTCGCTATACTGTGCTTCCTCTATTGCATCTGCGCTACTGCAACAACTCGGTGCCTCTCGCACTGCTGCAAACCTCTCTGTGCCATTCTGCACAAAGTGCAACCTCCCTTGTGCTTCTCGCACTGCTGCAACCTGTCTGTGTTACCGAGGACTACTGCACTCTAGCACTCTCTATGGCTTCATTCACATCTTCTTCTACCGACATCTGCCATCCTGCTACTCTCACTTCGGGGCTCCCATAGCTAGGTATAATCCAAGAGTTTGGGTAACTCAAGGATCTTGCCCCTCATCGCTTGAGTCTTCTTGACTATAGCTAGATGTCTCCCCACCTCTTCTCTAGAAGTACTTGAGCACTCATGGCACAATCATCATCCTCCTCTACCTCCTTTTCTGCCTACGCTGGTGCTGCCTTGGACTCATACGCCTCTCCCTTATTCTTCTTCCTTGGACACTGGTTTGCATAATGACCAAGTTCACCACAGTTGAAGCACTTTATCCAGGAGAGGTCCTTTTTCTTCCTCTTCTCTTGTTTCCCCGAAAATGCCAGAGCTGCATCCTCTTCCTCCTCTTTCTTGACCTGGGCTCCTTTGCTGCTACTTCCAATCTTGGTCAGTCATCTGATCTCTTCTTGGCGAAGAGTTGCCCATAATTCTTCCTAACTTGGAAGATTCGCTCTGCCTAGAATACTCTAGACGAATGTCTCTCACTCCTCGGACACTGCATTTAGGGTGGTCCTCACCATCAACTCCTGATCTGACATGGCCCTTATGGAAGTCAGTCGGTCCCGGATCTCCTGCAACCTACCGAGGAAGTGATCTATTTGCCCCCCCTTTTGCATTTGGTACGACCGCAGTTGATTCTCTAGTAGCATCTTCCTTTGCACGGAAGTGCCTTGATACAATGTCTTCAAGGTATCCCACATTTCCTTTGTTATCTCCTTCTCGGCAATATGTTGGATCACATGATCCTTGACCCCATCAAGGATTATGCATTTCGCCTTAGCCATTGCATCCTCATACCTTTCATTGTCAGTTTGGTTGATTGGGATAGCCACGGTTCTCAAGGTGGAGGCCTTGATGTGATGTCTATCTAGAACGGACAAGATCCTGGCCTTCTAGATGACAAAGTTGGATGTCCCGTTTAGCCTGTCGTGATCTCTAAGTCCATTCATGGCCATCTCTCTGCTCTTTCTTTCGACTCCTCTGAGTCTTTACTTCCCACCTAGAAGTTCTTTTTTCGACTCCTTTTGAGTCGCTACTTCCCTCCTGGAAGTTCTCTGCTAGACTCCCTCTGAATCTCTATTTTTCTCCTAGAAATTCGCCTACCAACCGTCAAATCGCACCTCTCCGATCTCCTATGCACTTGCAACACTGATATGGATTTCTTGGCTAGAAATCCGCCTAGGTAGCAACTCCCTCTCCCTTGGTTTTGCCTCGTTAGATAATGTTCTATCTTGGCAGCAACAACACCCAATCGGTTTCACTCCTTGCAATCTGTCCACAACTTCTTATGCCCCAACAACTGAAGAACTGAGCCTCTAGGCTCTGTGCAAACCTGACACTGAATGAATTGCTCCCTTGGCCAATTGCGTCAGCCCTACTAGTCTCTGCGTGGCACAATGTGAGCCTCTTCTGCCCTCCTTAGCCTCTGTGTTGGCCTTTTTGTGGCTCGAACTGATGACACAGGCCCTCTGCATCAACCTTTCTTTGTTGTTTTTTGCTAGAAACAACTTTTGTCACTTGGGACAACTGTTTCTACTGTAAATGCTCTGATTCAGCTGGTGCCTTCAACTCTCTTGTGATCTGCAACTCTCTGATACCATGTTGAAATTTTTAAGTATTACGTGTTGAAAATTTTATCTATATTCTCTGGTTTATTTCGCTTGCTTGTTTAATTACTAACAAGTTGTTTAACCATATAAACACTAAAATAAACACAATACAGTCTCACTCTCAACCATCTATAGATAAACAACTGAAAGAAATAGACAAACACACAAGTGACACTGTTATTTTTTGACAATTGTCCCCGGAAAAGCCCAACTTGGGAAAACCAATGCAACAATTTTGAGAGTTATATTATTATGCAGTTTTTTTGAGTACCATTGGGTGCCAAACTGGCTCACCCAAGAGAGAAAATAATCTAGCAATAATACCTCTCTATTCGGAAGCAGATATTTGGAAAGTCTGGGTCGACTAGGATAGCCACGGTTCTCAAGGTGAAGGCCTTGATGCGATGTATATCTAAAACAGACAAGATCCTGGCCTTTCAGATGAAAAAGTTGGACGCCTGGTCCAGCCTGTCCTGATCCCTCAGTCCATTCATGGCCATCTCTCTTCTCTTCCATTCGACTCCTCTGAGTCTCTACTTCCCACCTGGAAGTTCTCTTTTCGACTCCTTATGAGTCGCTACTTCCCTCTTGGAAGTTCTCTGTTAGACTCCCTCTGAGTCAAGATTTCCCTCTTGGATATCTTCCTCCCAACTGTCGAATTGCACCTGCAACACTGATTTGGATTTCTTTGATAGAAATCTGCCTAGGTAGCGACTCCCTCTACCTTGGTTTCGCCCCGTTAGGTACTGTTCTGTCTTAACAACAACATCACCCCACCAGCTTCACTCCCCACAATTTGCCCACAACTTCTTACGCCCTAGCGACTGAAGAACCGAGCCTTTAGGCTCTGTGCAATCCCAACATTGGCAGAATTTCTCCTTTGGCCAACTACGCCAACCCTCCTAGTCTCTGCATGGCTCTTCGTAAGCCTCTTTTGCCCTTCTTAGCCTTTGTGCTAGCCTCTCTCTGGCTCGAATTGATGATGCAGGCCCTCTGCGTCAACCCTTCTTTGCTGTTTTTTGCTAGGAACAACTTCTGTCACTCGGGGCAACTGTTTCCGTTGCAAATGCTTTGATTCAGTTGGTGCCTCAACTCTCGTGTGATTTGCAATGCTCGGATACCATGTTGAAATTTCTAAGTATTACCCATTGGAAATTTTATCTGTATTCTCTAGTTTATTTCACTTACTTGTTTAATTACTAACAAGTTGTTTAACCATATAAACACTGAAATAAACACAATACAGTCTCAACCATCTACAAATCAACAACTGAAAGAAATAGACAAACACACAAGTGACACCGTTATTTTTGGACAATCATCCCCGGAAAACCCCAACTTGGGAAAATCGGTGCAACAATTTTGAAGGTTATATTATTATGCAATGTTTCTGAGTGCAACTGGGTGCCAAACTGGCTCACTCGACAGAGAAAATAATCTGGCTATAATACCTCTCTATTTGGCAGCAGATATTCGAAAAGTCTACCCCACGAAACCCTCTCTAGCACAATCTGAAGCTCATCTTCAACCCTCTTGGCCTCTGCATCAGCCTGAAACCCTCTGCGTCAACCTTATGAGGCTTTGCGCAGCCTCTCTGACCCTCTGCGTCACTCCTGCAACCTCTGCGTGGATGATGTAGGCCCTTCCGGCCTCTGCGCAGTCCTTGCTACCCTTTGCGTGGCTCCCTCTGGCTCTGCGTCTGCCTCTCTGCCTCTGCGTAGTCCCTCCTACCCTCTGCGTGGCTCCCTCTGGCTTTGTATCTGCCTCTATCCCTTTGCCTTTCTGCCTCTGTGCTGGTCTTTTGACACTATCTCTGCTTCTCTGCCTCGTACTCACTGCCCCTCGCTGCAACTGATCATTGATTCGATTCTCTAGCAAACCCCGCTCTAGAAAATCGAATGATTGATCACTCTGGTGTATCTCCAACTGACCCTCAAGCCTCCTCTTATACTTTTCTTGTTGGTCCTTCAACAGTCGAGATTACATTCTAATCAATGACTAAGATTAGATTTGGCTTGATCCATGTCTTTTAGAACCTTCTAACCCAATTTTATATTAATACCCATTAATATTTTATTTTTCCTAAGTTTAGACTTAGGAACTCCATTAAAAATATTAATTATTTTAAGATCTCCTTAATCGGGTAGAATCTATCTCAAACCATATCTGGGTCTTGTAGATCTCATGTGCTTCAACCTCTCCACCAATTTTCATGGTTAGAGCACATCCGATGCTATCTCAGATCAACACAACACTCCCTCTTAACTAGGGAGGTATTCATAACGATACTTGATCATTCTCAGTCTAAAGAATTTCTCATAAGAAGAATTAGATTGATAACCCATTTGTATAACATCATAGTAACCAACATTGTTTCCACAACATGTTGTTGACTGATAGCTCTATCTCTCATTAGATTAGAGCACAATGTTGGCGAGACCAATAACTATAGACACCTTCATCATTGTCTCTCAATGTACATACCCACCCGGGTGTTCACTAAGTATGACCTTCTAGGACTATTCTTATTTTGGGTTCCCAACCCTCGAAGAATATCGGTCCTCTTGCCTTCTCTTATGTTGGATGCCCTACATGTCCTCAGAGAGCACCGGATGCCAGATGATTACCCAATCCTCCGTTCCTTCTTCCCAAGTGAAGACAAGAATGTTGTGTCTATCCCTCCCTCTCAACTAGGGATGATATGCCCATTCCTGTAAAGGAATGTACCCAAGTTCCCTATGACCAGGAATGTGCCCAAACTCCCTCTCAATTAGGGACTTGTTAGAGTTACATCTTAAGTAGGGACTCTTCTTTTCATCAACAACTTCTTCTTCATGGGTCGTTCAGCTACTTAGTCAATTTTCTTCCTTGATGTCATGAAATTCAGTCGAGCTTCTTACTTGTAGGGCATTGGCCATCCATCACATTCCTTCTTGGTTCGTCATGTCATTCCTTTCTTCATGGAAAGTGGCCTTCTTGATACATATCTGGAACCTTCGTCATATAGCTACTTCTTCCTCATGTTTCTTTCAGGAATTTCCATTCACCACATGAATGCTAGTTGTACTTGTACTTACAACTCGTTCCGGTAGCCTTGCATGAACTCATCCAAATATTAATCAAGAAATCAAAACATAACATCAAATCAAATAGTACCTTACGGGATGGCTTTTCATCATGACATCTTCCTGTGGGTATTAGCATCCTGCATACATGTTGACACATCTCCCAAAGATATCCCGTTGTCAAGGGTCTCCATATTTTTAGACTCTCATCAAAGCCTTCATATATTTTCCGGTAGATTTTCTAGTCAAATCTTCTTGGTATTTTGGATGTTGATCGCCTTCATTAAGGTTGCATATCAAACAATCTCTTCCTTTTTCACACATTCCATTCCCAAGAGATTTCAATCAGAGTTCCTTAACTGTTGTCAACCACCTCACACTTCATATGAGGAGGAGATCATTTTCCCTTGATCATGCTTCTCAAGATAGAAGTAGTGATCCATGTTACCTTCAACCATACGACATGACTTTATAATATCAAATACAAGCATACATGCCTCATTTTACCTTTAGGTCATCTAGGCTTCTTCTACTATCTTCCTTGATTGAAATATTTTTAGGTTGATTTTGGTCCTCTCGAAAAGAGGAATTCAACGCCACAATTATCTTCCTCAAAGGAGATGTTCAAAGTGGGATTTGGCCCTAGTTGCCAATTGTAACACTCCCTCTCAACTAGGGAGAATCCCACCTGACAAACCAACAACTATGTCATTGATCATCATGCCATCATGAACCATCTTTGTATCTCGACTTTGCTCTGCTCTACTGAACAGTGAAGTAATAATGAAGACGAATTGATCGAGAGTGAGTCACAAGACCTTACTACTCTCCATTGACTAAAGTCAGTCCAGAGGTAAAACCTCAATCAGACTTGATCCTAGATCATGTAGATACATTTTTAGCCACGTGTCCAGTATTTGGTTACAAATTCTTCTAGGCAACACCCCCCAATCCTAATGACACTTAACTTGTTGGTCTCTTGATGCACACATGACATTTATTGCACATTAACATTACTTTGTTAAATGTTAACCTTTGATTCTTAGTATTTTTTAAGTGTTAATGTCCTAATAATATATGACAAGATTTAACCAAAGGCATCATGCATGTAGATAGAAAATATAAATGTTTTTAGCAATAGGTAACCTATGTTACAGTGTTACTTTGAGGACAAAACAACGCAAGATGGGGGGACTTGTATTGAACTAGATAAAAAAAATAGTTACAATCATATTAATAGTGGATGAACTAATAATATATAATGGTTAGCTTATATTCACAACTTTTGTTTATGAAATTTCATGGTGGGTACATCTACAACCACATTATATATAGGTCCCTTTCCATCATATGTAATAAGTGTGTAGTCTATCTTTTATCATTTTTAGATATTTTATGTCTTCATTGTACCCCTCTAAGTGGTTACCGTTATGTATCCTAACCAACCCTGGTTCTGTTAAATGTTTAGATGAACAACGAAATTAATAGTTACCAAATGGATCAATAATAACACATATAACAATGATGCATTGGAGGATTCTCATTAGACTAGTATAGAGTATCAACACAGTGAAGATGAACAATGAAATTTGATTGTATATTATGAAAATGATTTTCTAAGCATCCTCTAAATTACATTAGGCGATGCATTTCAAATGGAAACAACGATAGGTTTTTGATTTTTTTCTCCATGAGAAGTATCTTTATATAACATATAAGGAATATAAATGTTTCGGTCCTCAAGGAACTGCTTAGACAACAAGGCTTGAATCAATCACAAGAAATACTCATTATGAGCTTAACATGTCACATGCAGGTGGGGAGGCTAACAACATTTCTCCCAACCACCGAAGTTTAACCCAATTGATAGGGATAGGTTTTTGATTATTAACACAACAATGATATGTATGTTGGCTTTCATTAATACTTGTATTATTTTATGTGTTAGTGATGTGTGATCAATGTATTGTTAAATGTGGCTAGGGTTTGGCAATGTAACCACCTAGAGTTGATATAAATATGTAATGCGAGATATGATACATGGTGAGGTAAATGTATATGCGGAAACATCAACACCAATAAATTTGTCTTTATTTTTTCTCGGTACATTCATGTTGGTATAAATATGTAATGAGGGATATGATACATGGTGAGAGAGATGTATATGCGGCAATGCCAACATTAATGAATCTATCTTTATTTTTCTCGACCTTCATGTGTTTCTTCATATTTGTTTTTGCCCTTTGCAAAATTACAGTCTTCCATGTTGGCCTGCTTGGAGACTTGCCTAATAGGCAACCAGTCAACTATAAAGTTTTCGTACTTCAATAAAATAAACTACAAGGGTAGGCAACCAATTAACTATATAATTATCGTACTTCAATAAAATAAACTACAAGGGTAGTCTTGAATGCCTTCTAGGACAATTTTCTTTGGCAAGTTATTATGTTTGCATAAAATTTAGTTTTCCTTTAATAATTGTATCCAACGTCCAATATGCCAGAATTGCATGTCCACTACACAACTCTCTTTCCAAATTTAAATGAAATTATAGAAGGCCTTATCTATTGCTGCATGTCTACTATGTTTGCAATTCTCCCCAAACTAAGTCGTTATTACCACATTCTGTAATAAGCACATGTACATTGTCCAAATATATTGAAACCAGTGTTTTAAAAAATGGTTGAGCTGATTCCGACTTGGCCAAGCCAGATCGAGGCAATGCCTGGCCGGGTCGGCTTGGTGGCTGAAATGCAACAGTTGGCCGGTTTGTTATTGAGCTAGCCGAGTCGGTCATCGATTTGGCCGGCTCGATAACAACTTGGCCGACTCGGTCACCGACACAAAAGCACGACCAACAACCAATTGTACACCACAACCAATTGTAATTTGCCTTAGGGTTATTTTGAGGTCCATTTACCTCTCCCAACCCTATAAAAGCTACCCAACCCCTCTCATTTCCTCACAACTATCTCATTGCGTTTGTGTGAGAATTTGTGAGGAGTTTGTGAAGAGCTGTGGAGTTTGTTTTTGGAGTAGCAGTGAGGAGTCTTGGGCAAGCATTGGAGCAACAGTGAGGAGCTTCTTGGGAAACCATTGGAGCAACATTGAGGAGTTGGTTTGTTGGAGTAGCATTGAGGAGGCGGTTTGTGCCTAGAGGTTTTTTTTTTTTTTTTTTTTTTTTAATTTTGTTCACTTCTAAAATCTGTGCTTGCTTATTTATTTTTTGTGCAAATCTAGAAATTGGAAATAGTCTTTTTTTTGTAAAAGAAATGAACATTGAAGCAATGCTATTTTTTTGTTTTCATTTTCAGAAATTTTCCTTTCATTTCCAAGTCAAAAAATGGCTCCTAGAGTGAAGGACGTTGCTTGGGCATATCCTGAAATGGTTGATAATCAAATGCATTGGAAATTTTGCCATAGAAAAATTAAGGAGGGTCCTGATGGCATTCATAGGCTGAAACAACACTTGGCTGGTATTAGAGGCCACTCCATGTGAATCACCACAAATTGGGGAGATCAGGAAGGAGTTGTTAAATAACTTTGAAAAGTTTCAGAAAGAAAAAACTAGACAAAAAGAAATAGAGGTTGAAATTGGCAGGAAGAGGAGTATACAACAAATGATGGCTGCAAACCTCCATTTTGCTTTTGAGGGCTCTTCATCTATCCCTTGTACTAATGCATCCAACCCCTTTTGCTATGTTCCTCCCTCTTTGGATTCCATGCAAGAAAAAAAGGGTAAGGGTAAAATGAAAAAGAAGGGTGATATGAATATCAAAAGTTATTTCACTGTCACACCCTCCTCTCCATCAGATGCACATGGTCCTCAAGCTAGTAGAAGTCATATGCAACCCACTTTAGATGACCATTGGAAGAAAGAATTGAGGGAGATTGCTTGTGATTACATAGCTTGATGGTGGTATGATGCTGATATTTCCTTTAATGCTTACCGTTCACCATATTATGGGCCTATGTTTGATGCCATATTTGCTTTTGGAAAGGGCTTCAAAGGCCCTACTATGCATGAGTTAAGGGGGTCTCATTTTTGCGAAAAGAAATTTCCTCCATTGATAGTATTTGAAAGATTTAAAAAACTCATGGGAAAAAACAGGATGTACCATCATGTCAGATGGATGGACTGATCTAATGAACCGTACCATCATAAACTTTCTTATCTTTTGCCCACACGGAACCATGTTTTTAAAAATCAGTTGATGCATCTGATAGGGTGAAAGATGGACAATTGTTGTTTCAGCGATTGGATGAGGTTGTTGAGGAGGTGGGGGTGGCTAATGTTGTTCAAAGCATCACAGATAATGCCTCTAACGATGTTCTTGCTGGTATATTGTCAGAGGAAAAACACAAAACCATCTTTTGGACCCCATGTGCTACACATTACATATACCTCATGCTTGAGGATATTGGCAAATTAGATTGGGTCAAGAACACTGTAGATCATGCCAAAAGCATAACAAAATATATGTACAATCATTCATGGATTTTGAGCATGATGAGGAGACACACAGGGTGCATGGATATTATTAGGCCTGCCATCACTAGATTTGCAACTCATTTTTTGACATTGCAATCTATGATTTCCCAACACCGACATTGAAATATTTGCGATGTGTTCTGTGCAACAGTTATATTCTTCAAGTCCCACTTCAATTTGCAACATCCATTGGCTTGAGCATTGAATGTATGGTTTTTCATGTGGGTGCAAACAAAAAATGTTTGTTCACTGTCAGGTCATCGTCTTGGTTGCGAAAATCTATTGCAAGGGATACAAACTGCTAGAAAATGTTGATTAAAAAATCACTGGTCAGTGTTTAAGGAAAAGTGAAATATTTTTAGATCGATTCCTATCCCACGATGCTTCTATTTGGACACCTTTCCTCCAAACAACCCCGAACACTTGTGAGTGTTGAGTAGTCCTAAGATTTGTGGATCAAAAGAATTGTTAATGACCGAAGATCAGCTATCAGTTATTTGAGGATGCAGGAGGCAATTAAATAACTTACCACAAGCTATAAGGCATAACTTACATTGATGTATTTGATATCTCCCAAGTTTAATAAATAAGACATTTATCGTATGTCTTGCTTTCTTGTTATAAGCACGTGCCTTTAAAATACCCACTGTGGTAAGATGTGTCCAAGTGATACCAATTCACATGCTCATAGTCAAAGGATCCCGGCAGACCAAGTTTAGAAAATTTTGAAGGAGAGAACAATAAACTAACAGGTGTAAGATATGATCAAGGGCATCTGAAAGAATCAAAGGTCCCAATCAAAATAAGCTACACATGAATCTATGCAATTTGATTAGTCACGTAAATCGTGCCTAACCATATAAATAGGAAACAATGTCTAGACATATGAACACCTCGAATGTACTAATGAAACAATTAGCTGAAGTAGGGATCAAGGGATGAGAAAGATTATGCCAAAGTAGCATTATTAAATTGAAATGTCCAATGGCTCCAACCTAAAATTAGCGGTAGGGAATCTTGCAAGCCTACAATTGGATGGAGAAGTCTAATGTAATGATGTCAAAGAAGAGGCTACAGGGCAGTAGGGAGTCTTGAAAGCCCCAAAAGTGCTAATTGTAATGATTTATATTCCCATAGAAATTATGCAATAGACGATGACATGCTCCTTTGTTTTGACTTGTAAAGTATTAAGTCTTCAAAGTTCATATGTATTGAGCAGTTGAATGTTGATGAGTGCAGTCATTACAACTCAAACTCAACTGAAAATCTTTGACCTTGAAGATATTTACGTATTATACATTCAAGTCAATTGGACATTCCCCTTGATGAGCCTTGGCCCAAACATGCCCTTCTACCTAGAGCATTTGTTGGAGCTATGGGATGGCCTCATCGTTTGCCCCTCTTATACTTGCAGGCATTGGATGCACTCACTCAGGGTCCCATTGAGGCAGCTTCGAGTTGGGTCCCATCGATTTCTAGTGGAGACGGATCTTCATATACCATGATTTGATAGTGTCCGCTGGTTGTGCCACCTACAGGAGTTGGAGACTGAGATACATCTCATTTTTTGGTGTCCCATATACTATGGCTTGAGCATTGAATGCATGTTTTTTCATGTGGGTGCAAACAAAAAATGTCTGTTCACTGTCGCGTCATCGTCTTGGCTGCGAAAATCTACTGCAAGGGATACAAACTGCTAGAACATGTTCATTAAAAAATTACTGGTCAGTGTTTCAGAAAAAGTGAAATATTTTTTGATCGATTCTTATCCCATGACGCTTCTATTTGGACACCTTTCCTCCAAACAACCTCGAACACTTGTGAGTGTTGAGTAATCCTAAGATTTGTGGATCAAAAGAATTGTTAATGACCCAAGATCAACTATCAGTTATTTGAGGATGCAGGAGGCAATTAAATAACTTACCACAAGCTATAAAGCATAGCTTATATTGATGTATTTGATATCTCCCAAGTTTAATAAATAAGACATTTATTGTATGTCTTGCTTTCTTGTTATAAGCACGTGTCTTTAAAATATCCACTGTGGTAAGATTTGTCCAAGTGATACCAATTCACATGCTCATAGTCGAAGGATCCCCACAGACCAAGTTTAGAAAATTTTGAAGGAGAGAACAATAAACTAACAGGTGTAAGATATGATCAAGGGCATCTGAAAGAATCAAAGATCCCAATCAAAATAAGCTACACATGAATCTATGCAATTTGATTAGTCACGTAAATCGTGCCTAACCATATAAATAGGAAACAATGTCTAGACATATGAACACCTTGAATGTACTAATGAAACAATTAGCTGAAGTAGGCATCAAGGGATGAGAGATTATTCAAAAGTAGCATTATTAAATAGGAATGTCCAATGGCTCCAACCTAAAATTATCGGTAGGGAATCTTGCAAGCCTACAATTGGGATGGATAAGTCCAATGTAATGATGTCAAAGAAGAGGCTACAGGGCAGCGGGGAGTCTTGAAAGCCCCAAAAGTGCTAATGTTAATGATTTATATTCCCATAGAAATTATGTAATAGACAATGACATGCTCATTTGTTTTAACTTGTAAAGTATTAAGTCTTCGAAGTTCATATGTATTGAGCAGCGGAATGTTGATGAGTGCAGTCATTACAACTCAAGCTCAACTGAAAATCTTTGACCTTGAAGATATTTACATAATATACATCCAAGTCAATTGGACATTCCCCTTGATGAGCCTTGGCCAAAAATGCCCTTCTACCTAGAGCATTTGTTGGAGTTGCAGGATGGTCTCATTGTTTGCCCCTCTTATACTCGCAAGCATTGGATGCACTCACTCAGGATCCCATTAGGGCAACATCGAGTTGGGTCCCATCGACTTCTAGTGGAGACAGATCTTCATATACCACGATTCGATTGGGTCTCCTGGTTGTGCCACTTATAAGAGTTGGAGACTGAGATACACCTCATTTTTTGGTGTCCAATATACTATGAGATCAAAGGACGATATCATTGCCTACATGGAGATCATGAAGAATCCATCTGTGCCTCCTTCTAGTATCTTGACCAATGTTGTATGAAGCAGGGATGTTTTTTGGAAGTGGATCCACGGAAGCGTCATTTCCCAATAATTTAGGAAGCGAAGTGTCTATATATATATCTTTATAAATATTTATATTTTTTTGCATTTATATTAAAAAACATCCAAAATACCAAATTAGTTGTAGAAGACATGAAAGCATGCATATTTTTACATAAATCAAGATAGATATGGCATCCATTGTACATCAACAATTAATTATTACAACATTAACCATCTAGATGCATCGACCATCTAGAATCTAGATTCCTCTTCTTTTCTAGCCTTTGCCTCTACTTTGATTCTCTAGGGATATTAATCAACATTACCTGATTTTGATCAAACGGCCTAATCCAAGCCTTGTAATATGGTAGAGAAGGCTTAACATGCTTGATCAATTATTTTGACTTGAGTGAAGGGTACATTTTTGCTAAGGCCATGACAAAGGAGTTCAATAATCAACAACGACAACATTCGGGTACATATAGGGCTCGGGTGTCTTTATTAAATGCCAATTACATGCCCTCATACATGATATAATCCAATGAAACACCACAATCCTATTGATCCTAAAAAATATTAAGTTTGTTGAATTTTGAATAGGATATGAAATTCGATTTTATCCATATGAAGTTTGATGAGGTTGGAACCACTTTCAAACATCTTGAGTCATTTCATGGTAATGTTAAAAATTTAAGTAAAAATGATGAAAATGAAAGATAAAGGAGAATGTTACTTTTACTTAAGAATTTAATATTACCATTAGGGAGCATCCTCAATTCCCCCTACCCCTCCCCCAATACCCTCAAGACTGTTGCGAAGGTGGTTCATTCACAACCAGAGGGTTAGAAGGTTTAGTACCAAATGCTTCTCGAACAAGTGCCACCCAACCTGAACATTTCCTCCCTAGCCTCAATGGAGCAACCAAAGACTTATCCAGAGCTTCTTTCCTTTGGCCTCGAATGTTAGGAGTATCTCTCGCTCTTACAACCCCCTAGGATCATGCGACCATACTACTTGTTGCATCCACGAGACTCTTATTAGCTAACCAACATTGTTGCACCACCGTTGACCCCCTCGTCATTGACTATCAGACTTGGGCATTCTTGACATGATCAACCTCTAGGCTTGGACTTACTCACTTGGCCTTCTACATGATCTGGTTATACACATGTGTATGGGGATGTCCTATTAATGTATCCCTTTTTTACTTCATTTTATTATAGATTTAGTTTTGGTGATTTCTAAGAGATGCGTTTGCACTCAGACATTGTACTTGTACTAGTTGTATCCTTCATTCCTATTGACCTATTTATGGTCATTCATTGGACATTAATTAAATTATTCTATCTTTATGGCTTCACATGTGCTAATGGAGTGAATGCTAATGAGTGCATACAAATTAGCACTCAGTTTAGATAAGCTAATTATATTAATGCCCAACAAATGACCACAAAAAAAGTCAATGGGATTGTTTAGTACAATGATGTCAATACAAAGTGAGGGTACTAAGAAGTCTCCTATATAAAGAACAAAAAATAAAGTAGAAACATGAAGTCAATATGTGAAAAGATGAGAAAATTCTTAGATCCAAGTGCAAGCTATTGCAATGGAAGCGAGATGTGCAGAGGGAAAGTGTTTAGGGGCTAGGTCATGAGCAACTAAATATGCATCTCCTAATATCCGAGGCGGAATGAAGAAAACTCAAGATGGGATGATGCCTTGAAAAAGAGCTAGGGGATGTCTAGACCATCTCTTGTGTTGCTACTGGGCCAGCTTAACTCGCTGATGATGTCGAGGTGATTTGATTTACCTGTTGGTAAGAGATTTGGTTTGGCAATATCTTTGAGGTCTCGAGGCAGGGAGAAAGGCACCTCTAGTTCACATTGATCTAGAGCTAGAAGTAATGCTATGACCAACCAATCTCTTAGTGCCCCTAGTTGATGGGAGCATCGCAAAGAAGGTGATTTGTTGAATAGGTTCTAGCCTAGGAGGAGGATGGAGAATGTGGGTACGAACCTTGAGGCTTATATAAAAGCTAGATATCTTTGGTCTGAGTACTGGAAGAAACTAGAAAGGGTATGGATCGCCTTGATCAGGAAGTGAAATCTTTCGCAAATCTCATAATAAAAAGGGGCAATGGAAGATGAAGTGCTCCTTTGGCTTGATCTCTAAGAGATGACATAATCGACATATCTTATTTGAATGGTCTATTTGGTGGTTTGTCTTAATCCGTAGTCGACGAGATCCAACTTTGAACTAGCCAAGGGGATATGGAGGATGTGCATTTAATGTCGAGTTTGTATTGGGGATGAACAACAAGTCCATCACTCATCATCATGAAGTGCTCAACAGAGAAGGCCATCTTTTGATGTAACCCACCTTGAGGTTTTATCTAAGTGACTTGTACATGCTGCTTGTAGATATCTTTGCAAATGATTGTATTCATGTCTTGTTTGGTAGGTAAGAGGTGGCCAGGTGTACATCAGGAATATTTAAATGGAGGAAGCTTCTTCATCGTAATACCAACCAAACTAACGTGGATTGAGAATTTGATGTACTAGGCATCAAGACAATGTTGAAGGACTAGTTTTTGCAATGGACTTTGATGAGTGCTAGGCCAAGCATGGATATCTGATGTACTAGCATTGAGACTGAGCCAAAGGACTAGTTGTTGCAATGGACTCTGAGTAGGCCAAGTATGGATATTTGTCCCGCACTTGCATTGTATTGGCATAACTCTAAACAAAATCTAGAAGTGAGATGAGGCTGAACACTACCCACTGTTTTAAGAATCAGCCGGCTCAGAATTGATTCGGCCGAGTTGGTTCGAGTCAAGCCCTCACTGGGTCGACTTGGCGATCAAACTGGTTCGGCCATCTGGGTTATTACCGAGCCGGCCGAGTTCGAGCCTACTCGGCTGGCTCGGTGACAATGGCCCGAAAACTAAAAAAAACAACAATTTTCTTTTACTTGCTTTTTGTGAAGAGATTTGTGTTAAAAGCTAGTGGACACGTCGTTTAGTGCTTGAAAATAGAAAGTGATGAGTTTGGCGCTGGCAATTTGATAGGATCTAATGTTGTGAACTTTTTGCCAAGAACATAGAATCTCCTGTAAGAATGGAGCAAGACATCTGTTGCCTTCATTGTATCAAATTCCTCAAGGAACAATGTGAATTTCTAAGTAAACAATGATACTATCTGAGAACCATGTAATAAAGACTCAAGAGGGCACATGAAATTGGAATGCTGATCAAACATGTGATCTTAGTTAGAATGTTTATAGGTGCAATCCTCTCTTGGAAGATGGCAGTTTATCTTTATACATATTACAAAGTGGATGGGAACAAACTTGAAGTTGCCCCAAGGGATCCTAAAACTAGAGAATAGCCACAAAATATTCTATGGGGTGTAGATGGGTCTGTCATGACTGCATGTAGATGTGGATGCAGAAGTTTTGGCGTTAGGGATCCTATCTCTTGATCTGTGTAACATACAAATTGCTTTTGTAGTTCTTCTCATGAATACATCTGTTAACATCCATCTTGGTGAGATGGTCTAAGATGATTGATGAGGGTACAAGATTAAAAATGAGTTACAAACTATGAAGCATGTAGATATGCTACCAATGGTTGATCCAGATGATCTTGGCTCCTCTAGCAGTAGCCACTAGCCAGTAGTACTGGTCATAGTTTACTTCTATTGTAGAGGCCATTTCTAGCCTCCTTGGTTATGTGTTTTTGTTTTGATCTCTATATCATCATCATGTATGTATTGGACAGTGCACTGGGTGCCATTTTGATATAATGGATATATTCATGAGCCTACTTTGATTATATGTTGTCTTCTATCTATATTCTAACGCTACGTGTTTGGAAACATGAATGAAAATTTTTAAAATTATGTTTTTTTGTAAATAAAAAAATTATTTAATGTATTTTTTACAACGACCGAGTCATTGAATCGAGCCAGCCGAGTTGATACCGAGTCGGAGTTGGAGTCGACCCTTGGCCGAGTTGGACTTTTAAAACATTGATACTACCTCAAGTTGGAAGGCTTGAGCACCAAACTCTGCGAGGATGATGGACGGATGAATTGTTTATTTGCATCGAAGGAGGATGGTTTGTACTTTCTCTACTAAGGACCAATCAAACTCTTGTAAATTAGGTCCCAAAACCTCAAATCCATATAGAACTGAGCGAACATGAGTGTGCATGAGGGACATCTACAATGACATGTATCAAAAATGATGCTGAAACCACTACCTCTCTAGAGGAGCTAAGGACCGATAGTCCTTGTTGATTTGGGGTTGAGCTGCATGTTGCAGATTGAAGCAAGGACCTATGAATAATGCCCTTAGATAAGTATATATGGTGGTGATCTCGATCTCCTCACCTTTGTAAAAGAAGTAGTGATCAGAGAGAACATTTCTCGATGCATTGAAGATCATGACCTTTGTTTTACCTAGGTTGATTGTCACTGGATTGAATCACAAAGAAATGACAAGGCACCCAAGTGTGTGTTGCTGCATTCCAACTGTGGATGATGCTAGAAGGAACACATTATCTACAAAATAAAGGATAGAAATCATATCATGGTGTTGAAGTCAACCATCACCATTATGGATATGTTCAATCAAGAATGCCAACTTGTTAATGTAGATCTCAAACAATGGGGGGATAGGGGGCAACCTTATTTAACTCTAATATTACTCCAAGTGAAGTTTGGTAGGCCATGTGCTATGTGTAGGTGACCAAGTGGCAATAACTAACTTGTATAGATACATGAAGGTTGATAGTAGGTTCTCGAAGATGCCAATGTCTTTTAAGGCTCTAGAATAAATCTTCCCTAGGGACGAAATCAAAAGCTTTTTGAAAGTCTAGAAAACAACAATAAAGTTTTGAAGAGCGATGATGAGCTATCTCGATGATGGCCCTCAATGGAAGAGCGATGCTAATCAATGGTTTGGTGCTTAGGTCGAAAAATGGCTTGTTCTCTAACTCTGAGATGTCATTGCTCAAGCCATTTTCTAAGGCTCTAGAATATATCCTCCCTAGGGACGGAATCAAAAGCTTTTTGAAAGTCTAGAAAACAACAATAAACTCTTGAAGAGCGATGATGAGCTACCTCGATGATGGCCCTCAATGGAAGGATATGATCAATAGTTTGGTGCTTAGGTCGAAAAATGGCATGTTCTCTATCTCCGATATGTCATTACTCAAGCTTCTTATAGAGGTGAAGTGGAGAAATGTAGCATAGAGCTTCAAAAACATGTGGCCCACCATGATTGTCATGAAGTTATTGGGATCAGAGCTGAGTCATGATTTGTGTATTGCGTGAATGATGTGATGTGACCATACTAATGGAAAACCTGTATGAACTAAGAACTGACTCATAGATGCATGAAGGTTGATAATAGATCTCAGAGATGCCATTGTCTCTAAGTGTCTAGAATAAATCCTCCCGAGGGACAAAATCAAAACCTTTTCGAAAGTCTATAAAACAACAATAAACATTTGAAGAGCAATGATGGCCTTGAGTGTAAGGATGTGCTCAATAGTTTGGTGATTATGTCGAAAATTGGCCCATTCTCAAGATCTAAGATGTCACTGCGCAAGCTTCCTAGAGAGCTTGCATGGAGAGATGTAGCATAGAGCTTTGAGAACATGTGGCCCACCATGATTGCCATGAAGTTATTGGGATTATAGCTAGGTCGTGGTTTATGTATCAGATGAATGATGTGATGTGACTACGCCAATGGAAAACCTGTACGGACTATACAGACCACATGGTTATTGGGATCAACCAAGTACAAAACCCATAGGGTGTTTAAAGAATTTTGCCTTGAAAGCATCCTTCTGTATTGCTTTTCTGCTATTCATCACCCACATGGCCTCTTTGATGTCTTTCTTTGTGAACAAGAAGCATGGAGGAGGTGTAGATGTAAATTGAATCTTGGGCTGCCTAGGGATGTCATAATGGGTGGATATGTGTAAGAATAGGCAGCCAGGGTTAAGGTTAGATGGGAGGGGGGATAGAGGTGGTGGGGGAAGATTGTGCACTAAAAATGCTAGGGGAGTGAATAAAGGAGGTCCACAAGTCTTGTCTCTTCTAAGAGACCAAGAGGTGTTTCTTGTGTTGGAGAAGACGGTGATAGGAGGCCTTGTTGTTGGGGTAAGAGGAGTGAGCATGGGTGAGTGTGTAACAAAGCTGGTGGTGGAGGGCCTTGCATTCTTTGTCATACCATTGGTTCATAGGAGTTAGGACAGGATTTGTATTTGGCGGTGGTGGAAGTGGGCTGGGTGGTGTGAGGGTAGGATTTGAGTGCTGCGTTCCAAATGATGAAAGTCTTTCACCTTGCAGCATATGTAGGTACAAATTTTAGTCTGAGTAAAAGATTACAGGAATTATTTTCACATCCCAATGTCCCTTAATTTGATGCAGTTAACACGAAATTGGGAAGCATCCTTTCCAATATCCTTTGATTCACATGATAAAGGAAAGAAACTTGCAGCATTATAATCTTGTCTATTTAGATCTTTAAGATTGATAAGCAAAAAATTAATGTGAACCAGATGGAGAAATCCACTTTTAACCAATTTTAGATGCATTTGATAAGATCTTGTTAAGTTTGTTCTGAATACCTGTGGTTGGGGAGTATGGCGACTACATCCCCAGGATGAAATACGAGAAATTGGTACTGTTACATCATGATTAGAATTCCGAGCTAAAACTAGCAAAACAACAATATGTCTAGAACTTTTTGAGGTTAGTTTGTTTGATTTTCTTAGATCTGATTTTCATGTAAGGCTATTTGTAAGAATCTGTTTCCAAGGGTAGTTTTTGACACTGCGTTTGGGACTGTGAAGCACTGTATCACATTTTGTTATCTAATGTATTAAATTGAAATTATTTAATGCCTACAACATGTGATGATATTTTGAAACCAGTCTTCAGAAAAGGACAACTACGGTATCAATTTTTTATTTGTCAATTTTTGAGCTATTTTGATTTTAATTACTTGCTTCAGGTCCAGAGAAAGAGCCAAAATATGTTATACTTGGGGAAAAGGGCAAGTCAATACTGCAGCGTGATTCAAGCAAAGATATTAGCCTGTCTGTAGGAGAAATGCAAAAGAATCCGATTAACTTTACACAGGTGACTTGATCATTTTCGTTTTACTTTTTCATTTTTAAAAATTCTAGTGAACAGGAACAGCTGTTATTGTTTTTGTTTCTTCTAGAATTGATATCTGACACCCAAGCAATGAAAGGAAAGATGACCTGGTACTTTTTAAGCAATGGCAAAAGTCAGTTCGATGAATTACCATCTAAAATATTGACCTCTGCAAAGAAATTTTAAGCTTTTTTAAAAATGCTCTCATACTTGGATTTGATGCTTTGTTTTGGAGAAGTAAATTTCCACATGTATGCAAATACATCCTTCTGCAGTAGCATGTTTACATGACATTTTTATCTCTTGTTGAGAGCAATATGTCCTTGTTAGAAATATTTGATTTTAGAAAACTGACTTCTGAAGTGCTGAGATAATAATGAGATAAGATGATTGTAATTATTGCTATAAATGACCAAAGAATAGGTCAATGGGACCAGAAAACACTGCCAATCATCATCTGACTATGGGAGTACCACGATCACTTGTGAATGCTATTGTTTATAGTAACGACTATTTTATATTAACCAAGAAATTAGGGACTGCAGTGTACCCAGATAATATATTATAGGAATATATAAAGAGTCCAAGATAAAATGACAGAAACTTGAGAAATCACCTATGTGCACAAGTAGTCCCAAGACAATTCTTGGTTGCCTACTCTTTGCTTATTGGATTACAAGTTAAACTGCTAGTGTAAACTTTTTTGAAACTCCCTGCTAATTTGTCTGTCTTAAATACATTTACTGGTGTGGATGATATATATAAAAAATCCTTGGAACCTTGCAACTGCTAATGAGAGCAAATTGACCGCAAAAGACACAAGATTTCTTTACCAAAAATCTGCGGAAAGAAAACAATGAATAAAAACACAATCACACATAGAACACAAAATTTATGTGGGGAACCCAACTAGGAAAAACCCTTCTTGCATGTATTAAATCAACTGAACAATCCGATCTATTGCATAGAATCTGCCTCAAGCCCAAAGCTCCCAGCAATACTGATCAACGCTCTAGAAGACTTTCCCAACACTCAAGCAAATAAGGCCTACTAGGAGCTCCTATCTCCTAGCGCAAATCTGCCCCTAAAAATAGGAATTCTCCTATTTATTTGCACAAATCCCAAGAGAAATTGCCCTGCTTGATCCTCAAGCCTGTACACCAAAACTTGTATACAATAATGAATTACAATTGTGCCTTCCTCCAATCTCAATAGGCAATTTGAATTATATGAACTACTAGGGTTAAATTTAGTAGCTGCTGCAGTTAACTGAGAGTAAGTTGAGTTAACACAAAGTCAACTACTCAACTAAACTCTTGTCTATCTCTATTCTCGAACTAGAGATCAGTTAACTGACACACACTAGATTTAACTCCACTAGATAGCTAATTTTAGCCATCAACTAGTCCACAACTCACTGAAAGCTGCCTAACTCGAATTAACCGACAACAACATAGTGTTAGGCCACATCACATGTGTTACTAACAGCTAACTCAAGTAACTATGAGGCTGAATTCGAATTGGCATCCTTGACTAAGGCACAAGTCAAAAAAGCCATTCCTTGCTACATTTTCAACAATAGACATCTTCAAGGGGTTGACCTCTTCTGCAAATTTATTTCTGCTTTGTGCATCTTGAGTGCCTGTGGGTTGGGTGAATTGCTCACTAGCTAGTTCCGAGTTTGAGGTTTCCCTTTAATTCTTTCATTTCATTGCCAGCTAGTTTGGGCGGGTGAGAGTTCCTTGTAATTCTTCCATTTCACTATGAATAACTTGTGTGATCAAATGAGTTCATTTCTCACCTTCTATATGCATTGTCTTAGAGTTGCAATTTGTCGAAATACATCTCCATCTTACCCTCTGTCATGGGGTAAAATTTTACTCTAATGGTTCTAATAGGTTGATGAATTTCAATAAGTTGGCCATCCTTACGAGATAGTGCTAATCCCATGTTATAGATCTGACCTGCAAATATATGAAAACATACCAATATACCCAATAACTGCAAATAATCACCAAAAATAACAAGATCTGAATATAGAAATGCTTCACTTTATTGATAAAACCTTTAAGGTAGGGCAACACCATACATTCACTCCTTAAGAAAGGACAACACTCCACAAGCCATATGCCTGTTCTTCATACAATATTCTTTGACATCTCTCAATGGGGAGTCTCTAGTCTCTATATAGGCCTCATACATACAATACCATGGGTCATTACCATGGTTTCCTCAATACCATCTATCTAATACCATGGGATTATTACATTATTGCTAACTACTTGTGGTCTCTTACATGATACGGGTTAACCACCTTATTTATTACTATGGTCCATCCCATTATTACATTATTCCCTTGGGTACTTCCTTTTGTACCCCATATTATCCCCCCTAGGTATACTACATATTGAGGGAACCATGGTAATGACCCATGGTATTGTATGTATGGGGCTTATATAGAGGCTAGAGACTCGCCATTGAGAGATGTCAAAGAATATGTATGAACATGCATATGGCTTGTGGAGTGTTCTCCTTCCTTGAGTGAATGTATGGTGTTGCCCTGCCTTAAGGGTTTGATCAATAAAGTGAAGCATTTCTATATTTAGATATAATTATTCTTGGGTTTATTTCTATTATCTTATATTTTTGGGTTAGAGCTATAACAAGTGATATTAGAGCAATTTCTTCGGCAAAAGTGGAGAACTTTTTTTTTTTAATTTTTTGTAGGAACTTTCTGGGGCGATGAGTTTGCAGATCAGATCTGTATGTTGTGGGGAAAAATTTGCAAAATCTAATTGTAGATCTGGATTCTTTGTGAAAAAATACCCAAGTTCAAAAAAAAAATCAACCAAATCGGAGTTCGGATGAAGGAGATATCGCTGATCTAAAAATCAATGGTGATGTAGACATTTTTCAAGGTGACGAATTTGCAGATTAGATTTGTATGATTTGGGCCAAAATTTGCAAAATCTAATTGCAGATCTAGATTCTTTGTGAAAAATACCCAAGTTAAAAAAAAAATCGGCCAAATCGGAGTCTGGATGAAGGAGATATTGTTGATCTAAAAATCAGTGGTGTTGTAGACATTTTCCGGGGCGACGAATTTGCAGATCAGATCTGTATAATTTGGGGCAAAATCTGCAAAATCTAATTGCAGATCTGGATTCTTTGTGAAGAAATGCCCAAGTTAAAAAAAATCGGCCGAATCGGAGTCCAGGTGAAGGATATCTCGCTGATTTAAAAATCAGTGCTGTTGCAGACAATTTTTGGGGCAGCGAGTTTGCGGAGCAGATCTGTACATTTTGGTGCAAAATCTGCGGAATTTAATTGCAGATCTGGATTGCTTGTGAAAAAATACCCAGATCCAGAAAAAAAACAGTCGAATTGGAGTCCGAATAATGGAGATATCGCTGATTTAAAATCAACCCCTTTTTCAGAATCTTTGGTGATGGCGGAAGAGTAGCAGTGCGGATTTGAAATTTCAGTGCCTAGATTGGGATTTCTATCACATGGGAAGATGCAAAATGGTCATTCCATTTCTGAAAACAGATCATAATAAAGATTCTAAGCAATATTGACTAAACTGCGACCACTCTAAATTTTCACCAAGTAAGTGATTTTTTTCGTGCCGTCTAGCAAGATGTTTTTTACTGGAAAATATAATGGCCCTACTATTGAAGAATTCATAAAACAAAAAAATTCATTATGGGCAAAAGAATGGAAGGATTTAGTGTGGCTTGGTTTCAAAGATGAGGCTGCCAAATGGTGTGGTTCTCACTTGACAACAAGCAATTGACTAAACTTTCAGATGTAGAATTTGAAAGAGCCCTTTTAGACAAATGGTTTCCAGCTAGAAAACAAGATAAGGGGGAACATGTGAGGTTATTTCCTACTGGTATATCCTTATTGCAGGTTCATGGATTGATTCAGAAGGAGAAAATCATTGTCTATAAATCCAAGTTGCAAACAAAATCTCATAAATGTCAACTTGGCAAAAAAAATTACAAGTGCCAACGAAACACATGGAGCACATACAGATTAATAACGAGCAGGTGCAAGTTTATAAAGATTTGAAGATTTCTATGGACAAGTATGTATTGCATTTTGATTTTTATGCTTCAGATATGGCTAATGAGGATGTTGTTTTGGGATACCCGTGGATGGCATCGGTGGGTACAATAAATATTAATGTGTAGAAGAAATTCTTGAAGCTCTGGTATAAAAAGAAGAAAATTACATTATATGATATTTCCATCAATAAACAGGTAGAGTCCACGGAGGCTGAAGCAGAAGATGTTCTAGGGACTGACATATGAAATGATGAGCCATTGATGGTTGACAACCAAACACAAATGTCAAACTAGGCACCAAAAAAACAGGTAGAGTCCAAGGAGGCTGCAGCAGAAAATGTTACATTAGATGAGGATTCAGTGGTTGAAGTAATATTGGAAGATAAGAAACCACAACAGGCACCACAACATGTACCAGATAACAATCAGGCTCCATTAGGTGGTAAATTAAAGAAAGATACACTATTGGTTAAACCTTTAGCATATCACCACTCACATCACCCAACAAGAAAACAAACAATAAGATGGCAACAAATTAGCTACAAGGACAACAACCTCCACATGGCATATAGAGAGCGACGACGATCCCCCTACTATACATCAACACATAAGAGCTACGAGGATCAACTTCCATCCCAAGCGAGCAAGCCACCAGTGAGATTGAGAGTTCACCTTTCTGTTGGATGGCTAGATGCAAGTGCATGTTACCAGTGGAGTATTCTTTTGAGTAGATTTTATTATTTGTGTTCTTTCCATGTTTCAGGGAGTGGAATGTAATATACCTAGGGAGGATAATATGGGGTACAAAGGGAGGTACCCAAGGGAATAATGTAATAATGGGATGGACCATAGTAATAAATAAGGTGGTTAACCCGTATCATATAAGGGACCACAAGTAGTTAGCAATAATGTTATAAGCCCATGGTATTAGATAGATGGTATTGAGGGAACCATGGTAATGACTCATGGTATTGTATGTATGAGGCCTATATAGAGACTAGAGACTCCCCATTGAGAGATGTCAAGAATATTGTATGAACATGCATATGGCTTGTAGAGTGTTCTCCTTCTTTAAGGGGTGAATGTATGGTGTTGCCCTACCTTAAGGGTTTGATCAATAAAGTGAAACATTTCTATATTTAGATCTAATTATTCTTGGGTTTATTTCTATTATTTTATGTTTCTGGTTTCGAGCTATAACACAATACTATCTATCTAATACCATGGGCTTATTACATTATTGCTAACTACTTGTGGTCCCTTACATAATACGGGTTAACCACCTTATTTATTACTATGGCCCATCCAATTATTACATTATTCCCTTGGGTACCTCCCTTTGTACCCCATATTATCCCCCCTAGGTATACTGCATCCCAACCTATCCACCTTATCTCAAAATTGAAGAATTTTTTCCCAAGGAGACTTTATGTTCCCATTGTTGTTCATTGTTGAGGATTTGATGCCACTAAGCCTTTGAAATATTCCACTGTGGAAGACAAGCATAAAGATTTTATCTATGAAGTGAATGAGAGACAACAAAAGAATAGTGGGTGCTTCATTCCCCCCCCTTTTCAATTTTTACAATGTTCGAGAAAGAGACATTGAATTCTGGCTCATGAAATGGAGTCTTAACCTTTTGAGTGTGTTATAATTGTCACATGCCAAGGATGAATTTCCCTACAAAGGGCACACATGAAGGAAGATGAGGAAGAGGGGGATCATGCCAAGTATTCCTCCATTCACACCTTATAATAATAATAATAATAATCTATTTTTAAGGTGACTACCAAGCTAGACACAAAATTGGTGTATGAGACCCCTTTGCTTATGGGACAAGGGACTTTCCTTTGCACAATGATGTTATTGCTAAAGTCTATACAGGTGTACATACTCGACGTCACTTTGGAAATACATGCTCGTAACCTCTTACAAGTTAATTACCAATGGCGCTTGTAAGTTATGGCTTCCATGCGAAAGAGGAGATTAAGTTTCCTTATGCTTCATTGAGGAATTGTCCCTCAACATAAACGCTAATTGATCAACTTGTGCATTGTATCTTCTCAAGACATGTTGTAATGATATAATGGCAAAGATGAGGCATGGCACATGAGCTAGATAAAGAATAAATTTAAGTGAGGGAAATGGCAAACCATGGAAGTGCCAAAGCAACTTTGAGAAGCTAAAAGAAAAGTACAATAAGATAATCCAAACTATTGAATGGGAGATTGAACCCAAACTATGGCATGAGAGAAGCAGCCAAAAGCATAAGCATATTAGAGGTGGAAGAGGAAGCCCTTGTAAGGATATTGGAGATAGAGACAAATTTGAAAAAGGAAGATGGATTTGTCCCTTTTTTATATCTTCAATTATTTGGGAGCCAATACACTACTGGATAATTTGCTTAGGGGAGAAGCCAACAACGAGAGGACATAATTGCGTGGTATTGGGAGGGAGTTGTGAATGATCCACGAAAACCCTAACACTTAAGGTTGTTGGAAAAAATCAATGATGAAAGAGTGGCATCCTAATGAGGAGAAGCCAAGCAATTGGTGTGCACTAAGGAGGAGAACTTTTCAAAAGCTTCATGGGATGTGTTTGCTTGCCAAAGATAGAGAGGAGGTGCATCGCTATAGTGATTTGGTGTTTGATGTTTCATGGTTCTTTGATTATTGCTTGTTATCATCGAAAATTTGGATTAGAGGGAATCGTAGTAATCCACTTGACGGGGTCCACGCTAAGAGGTCCCAATAAGATATGTCTCTTGTGGTATAAGAACTCTCATAAAAAGAGGCAGGTATATCTAGTTTTTAAAAGAGGAATAAGATAGTTGCATGTACCCCTTAAAGTTCTAGTAAAGGCAATGGAATCTCCCTTTGATATATCATAATAAAAGGGACATGTAGAGTTGAGGTGGTCCTTCGTCTCAATTCCTTGTTGGTGGCACAATCGACAAATCCTCTTCGATTGTGGATTGTGATGAGTTCTGCCAATTCAAACCTACTCTTAGTGAATCATGAACTAGCCAATAAGAATCTTAATGCTATATGTCTAATGTTTTCGAATATAGGCGTCCTTAACAACAACGCCAACCATCAATTGCATGAAGTACTTGAAATAGAAGTGCCTTTGTCTTTGGGGGTAGTTTTCCAAGTAACCTGGATGTGCTATCGAAAGCATCCTCTCTATTCATATTGTCGAATTCCATTCTTGGAGGGTAAGACTTTGCAAGAGGCATCTAAGGAGTAGTTGTTAAGGTTGTGGTGATTAATAGAAATGCCAACAAATTGAAGTTTTAAAGAGCCCTTTAGCAAGTAGGATTGTACCTATTAGAATTTTGATGACAACTTTGACATTAATGCTTACATCCATCAGTTAACATCAATCATAATTACTTGCGAGACTTTTGTGATACATCAACTTGAAACATATTTTTGTGCAGCACGAATGCCGGTCCATCATTAGCATCGCTAAGATTTTAAGTTTGGCCATTTTTCAATCTTGCAATTTGGACAGGTGCATGTATCCTCTGCATTTATTTTTTGTACTTTGGTTATGAGTGGCAGCACATGAAGCATTATCACTAAGACTGAAAGTTTTTTGCAAAGCTTTATATCTACTTGCATGCCACTCGTGATTTCATAATACTGTTATTTTGAGCAAATTGAGCCCACATTGCTTGCATGTCAGATTTGATGCCATATCTAGGTTCCTTGATCATATATGAGTTTGATGCTATGTTATTTTTAGATTTTTTTAATTAATTGACTCTAGCTGGTGGCTCCACTTTATAGGTTAGACAAATTAGGCAATCCAAGAATTTTTTTCTGTCTTTACCGAAAAGGAGTTGTAGATGTCACCTACAACTAGCACTCATGTGGTGGGATGTAATATCGTTAAGGAGACATGATGTAAAATAGGTAACTATATGAAGGAAAGCTAGATGTGGACTAGAAGATCACTTTCCAATAAAAAGAGGGATGACATGATTGAAGAAAGTGATGGTGGCTTGCGTCCTGCAAAAAGAAGAAGGCTCCACAATTTTTTGAAGATGAATTTGGATGACATTAAAAGAAGGAGCTCAATAAGCAGCTGAAGGTCCCATGATCTCCATCTAGAGTAGAAAGCTGCTGGAAGCAAGTCCCTACTTAAGAGGGAGCTTGGGTACATTCCTTTTTATAGGAATGTTTATATTCTCCTTAATTGAGAGGGAGAGATAGACACATCATTCTTGTCTTCACTTTGGGAAGAAAGAATGGAGGATTGGGTAAGCATTTGACATCTGATACTCTTTGAGGATGTTGTAGGGCATCCAAAATAAGAGTAGTCATAGAGGTCTGATATCCTTTGAGGATTGGGAATCCAAGATAAGAATAATCTTGGAAGGACACCGACATACCATGTGAACACCCGGGTAGGATATGTTCCTTGAGAGACAATGATGAAGGTGTCTTTAAATCATTGTTCTCGCCATCATTGTGCTCTGAACTTGTGGAGAGATAGAGCTATTAGTCAAAAACTTGCTATGTGACAATGCTAGATGATATGATTCTATACAGATGGGTTACCAATCCGACTCCTCTTATGAGAATTTTTCAGATTGAGAATGACCAAGTACCTTGTATGGATTATGAATACCTCCCTAGTTAAGAGGGAGTGTTGAAATATCTAACTAGGTTTGCTGTTCATAATGACATATGTAATCATGATTTTATGCATTTAATGAAAAGAAAATAAATAAATATATTATTTTTGTTCTTGAGGCATCAGTTTCATGCTCAAGATAAATTTATTTTTAAGTCAAGCACCCATTGAGTGCTTCTAGGGCTTGTTATTTAGTCTACAAGTCAATTGAGTCATTGTTATGTATTGAAGACCCATTTGGGCATGTGGCATATTGTAAAAACAATTTATTTGAGTCAAAAGACCCTCTAAGAGGCTGTCATGGTGCAAAGATCAAATCGACCTACAAGAAGAGACAAGTTGGCCTAAATATAGCAATTCGTACCCCTCACTAGCTTATAAATAAGAAGGAACTTGACCTCATTTGGAGACTCACTAAAGAAAATTTGATTTTATCACGATAAAATCTAGAAAAGGATGGAAAAGAAGGAGAAGAACTAGATCGAAGTTTTTGGGCCTCTAGCTCTCTCTAGTGTTAGGGTTTCTAAATTTGATGGGCAAAAGAATTTGCTGGGCAGGTCGAAGTTGCAGAAGAATTTGCTGGGCAGGTCGAAGTTGTAGGAGAATTTGTTGGGCAGGTCGAAGTTCCAGAAGGACCTGCTGGGTAGGTCGAAATTGCAGAATTTGCTGGAAGCAAGGCTTGACTTGGTCTTAGAGGGTTTTGGTCAAGGGTCATAGCTCTTGGAATTCGTCAATTGAAGTTTTATAAAAAGAGAAGAATTCTTGTGGGTTTCCTCTCAGTTGGAGAGGTTTTGTCTCTGGCTGATCGCCTACATCTTGTGTCCTATTGTCTCATTGATTTTATTGTTTGGTAGCTGTTTGATGATAAAGAACACTACTAATAATCAAAGGGAAAGAAGAAGCTAATCAAGCTAAGTAAAAATATATCACAAGAAATTATCAAGTTAAGAGAAATCATCAACTCTAGCTGCCTCTATATTTCTCAACACTCAAATTGAGCACAAATGAATTCCAACAAGTACACTAGCTTTTCCTTAAAGTGGTGGTGCTAGTGTCCCTAATTGTGTCATGCTTAACTTGGACTTCACCTTATTACACACCTCTTCTGACCAATGTTTTAAAACTCATACTCCGACACCGACTCGGTCGAGGGTCGACTTAGACTCCGACTCCGACTCGGTATCGACTCGGTCGGTTCGATTTCAATGACTCGGTCGTTGTAAAAAATACATTAATTTTTTTAATAAAAAAACATAATTTTAAAGATTTTCATTCATGTTTCCAAACACATAGCATTATAATATAGATAAAAGACAACATAAGATCAAAGCAAGCTCATGTATATATCCATTATATCAAAATGGCATCCAATGCACTGTCCAATACATACATGATGATGATATAGAGATCAAAACAAAAACACATAACCAAGGACGCTAGAAATGGCCTTAACAACAAAATTAAACTATGACCAGTACTACTGGCTAGTGGTGTCACTGGTTACTACTAGAGGAGCCAAGATCATCTGGATCAACCTTTGGATTAGAGTCAGAAAGGGGGCCCCATGGCTCCTCATCATCATCTCCAACTGTAACTCTAGAAGTGGTAGCACTAGCAGGCTGTGCAGCAGCTGCCAGCTGAGATAGACGAGATATGCGCTTTTGTCGTGGCTCCACAGAAGAAGTGCCTGCAACTGGAGGACTTGGGGTTAGCCCTGAGGCTGGTACAAGTGGATCATGATCTGCATTGAACTGAACATTATGTTCGAGTGTTGCCTCCACCTGTAAATCCAAATCAAGATCCTCATCAGAATCAAACTTTGTTGGATGACTCTCCACTACCCAATTTGATGTTGGATCAATGTTTTCCAACACAATGGGATTTGAGTCAGGGCTTTTGTTCAACAATTGGTTGCGTCTGAGCCGGAGGTTGTATTGGACATAGACTAGATCATTTAACCATTTTTGATCCAAACGATTTCTCTTTTTTGTGTGAATCCTCTCAAAGACAAATTAATTGCGCTCACACCCTGTAGCACTGCAAATTTGACTCAAAATACGAATTGCAAACCTTTGCAATTCAGGACAATGGCTACCAAAAGCCTCCCACTATTGGTGCTGCAAAAAACATAGGGGTGTAATGTGTTAGCTCAACAAAATTACAAATTATATCCAACTTTCAAACTATAAACGATTTAACGAAATAAGTATTAAGAATTTGAAAATTGAAATCTTTGTTTACCTGGCTCATCTACTTCCCTTGCAATCTTTGCCAGGTTCTGCCCAAAGGTACTTGAGGCACTGCTGAAGGTTGTGGCCTGTTGGTGTATCTCCAGCTAATCACACTGCAATGGGATCATGCGATCAATGCAATCAATCAATCCATCTCTAACCTCCCCCTTCAAAGCTCCTGTCGCTGTAGCTTTATAATGATACCGTGGTTTCAAAAAATACCCAGCTGCATATATAGGGCGATGGAGTTGATTGTTGCATTTTTATTTGCTCCTTTGCTTGATCCATAGCCTCATAAATGAAGCCCATAACCAATCTTCCCCATCCACCAACCGCAACACCTTAACCAGTGGCTTAGCAAGCTTCACAATCTCTGCTGTCTTTCTCCAAAATATTTCTTCATTAACTTTCTTTTTCAATTCTTTACCTTCTAGTTTATGAGACCATTGGCTTTGATTCCATTCTTCACTGGAATAAATATTTTGCAAGTTTCTATGTTGTGAAAGCATAAATTGCAATGTCAAAAAATGTGTAGCAAATCTAGTGATGGCAGGGCTAATAATATCCCTACCCCCTATGCATTTCCTCATTGGGCTCAAAATCCATGAATGATTGTAGATAAATTTTGTTATGTTTTTGGCGCGATCTACAATGTTTTTGACCCAATCTAATTTCCCAATATCCTCAAGCATGAGGTCTATGCAATGTGCAACACATGGGGTCCAAAAGATGGTTCTGTGCTTTTCCTCTAATAGTTTACCAACAAGAACATAGTTAGAGGCATTATCTGTGATGACTTGAACAACATTAGCCAGCCCCACCTTCTCAACAACCTCATCCAATTGCTGAAACAACAATTGTCCATCTTTTACCTTATCAGATGCATCAACTGATTTTAGAAACATGGTTCCCTATGGGCAAAAGATAAGAAAATTATGATGGTACAGTTTCTTTGATCAGTCCATCCATCTGAAATGATGGTACATCTTGTTCTTGCCCATGAGTCCTTGAAATCTTTCAAATACTCATTAATGGAGGCAATTTCTTTCTGCAACGATACCCCCTTAGCTCATGCATAGTAGGGCCTTTGAAGCCTTTTCCAACATCATGTATGGCATCAAACATCGGCTCATAATATGTTGAATGGGAAGCATTGAAGGGGATATCAACATCATACCATCATCTAGCTATGTACTCACAAGCAGTCTCCCTCAATTCTTTCTTCCAATGGTCATCTAAAGTGGGTTGCAAATGACTTCTACTAGGTTGAGGACCATGTGCATTTGATGGAGAGGAGAGAGTGAAATAACTTTTGATATTCATATCACCCTTTTTCATTTTACCCTTTCCCTTTTCTTGAATAGACTCAAAAGAGGGAGGAACATATCGGAAGGGGTTGAATGCACATCAGTACAAGGGATAGAGGAAGAACCCTCAAAATCCAAATGGGGGTTGGTAGCTAGCATTTTTTGTATATTCCTCTTCCTCCCAATTTCAACCTCTATCTCTTTTTGCCTAGCCTTATCTTCTTTAAACTTCTCAGCGCTGACTAACAAATCCTTCCTAATCTCTCCAATTTCTAGTGAGGTACATGGAGTAATTTGGCCTCTAATCCCCGCCAAGTGTTGTTTCAGCCTATTAATGACTCTAGGACCTTCCTTAATTTTCCTATGGCAAAATTTGCAATGCATTTGACTATCAACCATTTCAACATATTTTCCAAGCAACATCTTTCACTCTAGGTGCCATTTTTTGACTTGGAAATGAAAGCAAACAATCTGAAAATGAAAACAAAAAAAACATTGGTTCAATGTTCATTTCTTTCACAAAAAACATCTTTACGATTTCTAGATTTGCACATAAAATTTAATAAGCAAAAATAGATTTTTACAAGTGAAAAAAATACCTCCAGGCACAAACTGCCTCTTCAAGCATGCTCCAAGAAATCAACTCCTTAATGTTGTTCCAAATGGCTGCCCAATAAGCTCCTCACTCCAGCTACAATGCTTGCCCAAGACTCCTCATTGCTGCTCCAAAAACAAACTCAACAACTTCTCACAAACTCTTTCTGAAATTCTCAATCAAATGCATGAGATGACTGTGAGCGAATGAGAGGGGTTGAGTGGGTTAAATAGGGTTTAGGAGAGGGGAATGGACCCCAAAGGCCAAATAAGCAAACTATAAATTGGTTTGGAGAACCCCCATTTTTTTTTGTTTGTGTTATTAAATTTTCTATTCTTTTATTTTATTGTTTCTTAATTTTTCTTTTGTTGGTTTATTTTCTTGATTTGGTAAATTGCAGTTTTCGGGTTTGTGTGGGCCGCTCAATAAATCGACCGAGTTATTGCGGGCTCAACCAAGCTGACTGGGTTAATACCGAACCGGCTGAGTTGTTAGACAACTCGGCCGGCTGGGTATTAACCTGGCCGGTCGAACCGAATCCAAGGCCGAGTCATAGTTTTAAGCCCTGGATTAGACCAACTCGGCCGAGTCGGTTCCGAGCCGACCGGTTTTGAAAACAGAGCTTTTGACCCACTCTCCTAGCACCAATCCACTTGACATTCCACACGGTATAATTTACATTGATATTGCAACATTCCGCCTCTCTCAGCTTATCCCCTTTCTACTCTTATTCCCTTGATACAAGGATAGCTAAATATGTTTTATTATCAAACATCCTCAAGGAATGAACCTTGTCGCCTAAGATGCATACCTAATTGTACGAAAAGTTTCCAACCCCACAAGGTATAATCTTTATGGCACACCACTCAGAGTAGGGGCTGTCACCTTTTCCCTACTCACTCTGTTTAAGCTCTCTCCTAGGTAAGCTAAAGGGGGTAGTCCCTAAAGATGATGAAGAAAGGAAAACTTGTTGAAACAACAAGTTCTAGGAGACTAAGGGGCACGGCAATTACTTCTCTAAGTAACTTGAATTAAGATTGTTTTAGCAAGTGTGAGAATTAGTGAGCAATGTAAATGCCAATATAGATTTAACTAGGATCAGAATGATAATACAGATAGAGACCAGTGCCTTAAACAATGCTCAATAAATATATATACTTGCAAAATAGAAAGATGCTTCAAGTGACCATAAAAGCAATGTTGCAATACAAGTGTTAGTACAAGAAACCAATAGATTATAAGCAACTAAAAATATGAGCGATAAAACTTGAGATGAGACTTGCAAGAAAATGTAAACTTGTACTTCAAACAGAAGATGCTTTGACAATTCAAGATACAATAAGCATGAATTGACAAGTACAAGAATGTAAAGTGAAACTTGCAAGTAAATAAATTAGTCCACAATTCTAGCTACAATAATCAAATGAGAGATGAATGAAATGCAAGATATACCTTTGTGAAATGTAGGGATCTTGGTTAATTTTAATTACAATGGATAATCTAAGGTGAAGGCCTTCTCCTCAATTGTTAGAAACTAGTCTTAAACAAGGTTGTAGAAAGAAGTGTTGGGGAAGGAGGCGAAGGCTTAATTAACGAACGAAGTGTCTCTGTTCCTACAAGGGACTCAACCACGAGAGAACTGCAAGGTCACCTGTTTTAACTGTTGAGTAAGGGTCAAGCTCTAAAATTGAAAAATGGAGAAGCCTGTCTTCTCTTTCTATTCAATGAAGCTTATGCTTGGAGGCAGATTTTAAGGATGTTAATGATGATGCAATGCTCCAATGAGATACAATTATATCAAGATGCTTCAAAGGAATAAAACACCAATATGATTATAATCAAGGTTGAAATAAATGCTTAGAGCACAAAATTATGACAATAACCAATGAAGCAATATGGAAGCACTCAATCAAACAAAGCTTAGAGATTGCGGCAAATGAGATTACTAACAAAAAATTAGAGAAACCACTTTAGATCTACAATAGCAAGTGACAAGGCAAGATATATTTCAAGTGTACTTAGATTAAACAGTTAGTTAGATGATGCTAGAAATTAGATCTAGGATGCAAAATGAAAGCAAATTAGAAACTATATGTTAGATCTATGAGCTAGGTTAGTGAGAGCAAGAGAGACAAAAGATCCTCCTTTTTAAATAAGGTAGAGGGATACCATGGAACCAAGTTCCAAGCTCCCTGGAGTAATAAGATCACTTTTGTTAATGAAATTACATTGAAGTACCTTTTAGATAATGAGAGAGAGGACTTCAAATCCTTAAGGATGGCTTACAATAATAGACCTTAGAGCACTAATGCCTTCATCTCAAGTACAAGAAAATTTTACAAGGCTTCAAAAGATGTCACAAGTAAATCAACCCTGATAGTGAAATCCTTTTGTAAAATATTACTGCGTACTCAAGAAAGTAGATATGCTCTTATGAAGGAAGAGAGGACCTTTTTTGCTCTTGACTTAGGAGAAGAGTGGTCTCAAATATGAACTTATACAAGTCTAAACTGTAATATTTGATATCTCTCTGCAAGATGACGTATGAACCCTAGTCGCTTGCAAAATAAAAAGTGAGAAAACTTTGAAGAGCTCACGACCAGATGAATACTTAGCTCAGAAAGAAAATTAGTAGGATAGATTTTCTTTATGGATATTTGATTAGAATTTGTGATATATTTTTTGGTGAATTTCTTAAATTTTAGGTCTCATAACTTCTCTAACAATCTGTTGAAAAAAACCTTCTTCCAGATTGTCTTTTCCCACCAGGTAGAAGGAGCCCATTTTGGAGCCCTCGGTCTTGACAAGATAGGCTATGAAATGATTTGTGACTTCTCTAAAGATTTGCCAGTGAGAAACAAGTCTATAAAGGTGATTCCTTGCCTAAATTATCGATGAAAGCCCTGCAAAATAAAAATGTTATGACTGCAAAAACAAGGGGTTAGTGAATATGCAATAAAAAAGCTAGAAATCAAACCTTCAAATCCCCGCGGATAAACAAAAAATTTAGTATTAATGCTTGTGATCCTTAAGAAAACTATAAAATATTTTTTTTGAGCTCCAAAAATTTGCTGCGTAATTGCTAAGAGATAAGAGCATGCCTCCTAGTGCTAGCGACCTTTTCAGAAAAAAGTTATTGAGCCGCAAAAAAGCAAACCCCAATCGAAAGCCTTTTAAATTGATCTGTAAAAAAATTATAAATTTGAAACTGTTAATTTTAGGCAACAATGGTATGTTCTATGCTTTAGAGCAATTTTACTTCAATTTCTTTATTAGCCCAATATCAATATTTAGATTAGCAATCACATCAACATGATAGTAAAATGCAGATAGAACATAAACATTAACAATAGAAGACAAGCCAAGACAAGAGGACACAAGATGTGGCACCAGCGAGGGACAAACCCCAATGTGGGGAAACCCTTGATCAAGTCTTCTTTTAGTCTTCAATAGTTCAGTAGAGAGAGATAATACAATTTACAAATCTGATAATTTATAACAGTAGCAAAAGATCCCCAACTAGAAAATACAATGTTGGTTAACAGGGAAGATTTGACCCTCAGCAAATTGGTCAACTTCAGTCAACTTCGACCTCCAAACAACAAGATAAAACAACCCTCAAACCAATGAAATTCAGCCCAGTCAAAGTCTGGTCAAACAACCCACCTGTTGTCAGCCCTAGTTGTAGTCAACGTTTACCCTTGATTTTTGTGCCCAGAAACGCAGCCTGCCCAAACATAGATAGCCCTTACAAAAACGCAGTCAAAGGAGGTCAACGCATGTTGGTCAACGCTTGGTCAAAATGTCCAGAAACTCGATCTCCTGAAATTTTGGCCTTGTGAAATTTCGCTCTCCTGAAATTTTGGCCTCCTGAAATTTCGCTCTCTTGAAATTTCGTTCTCCTGAAATTTTGGACATGTGGAGAGAGAGAGGCCCAAAAATCCGTACCCAATCAATGTGAGAGAGAGAGAGAAGTGTGAAGATGAGTGTGTCCAAATGAGGCTAAGTCACCTTCTATTTATATGCAACGTTGAAGATGAATAGACGCGACTATTGGGCTTCTGAGCCTACATAAGTTTGTTGGCCGACCTTGACAATTTGACCATAATCAAAATAAATTCATAACTTCATTTGTACATGTCAGAATCAGATGATCTTTATACCAATCCTATACCTCTCGGAGAGAGGAATCCAAGAAAAATATTAGCTGTCATAAATAAGATCACCCATGTGGAGTTTGGCCCTAGTTGCCAATTTTAACAGAAACCCTTAAGAAAAGTTGATCTAGAGGCAATGGAAGCTTGAAAACCCTTGTGGCCAAACCAAAAAATTATTTGAGCTTCAGAAAATGTGCCAAACGGCTATAAAAAATCCTCTAAAAATTTTTGTAAAAAAAATTAAGATAGAAACCCTTCAATGAAAATTCGATTTTGAGCGTTTGGAGGACTCCAAACTATTGCAGTCTTCTAAAAATAAATTTGAAATTGATCTCTTCAAGCCACTAACAAGGGATACTTGCAAAAGTTTGAATTAGATGGCTCCAAATGATGATATACTTTGAAACCCTAGCTGTCCAAGATGTAAGGGTTTAGGCTCAAAAATGTTTTGATTTTCCTCTTGATAATATATCAGATCTACCTCCAAAATTTTATTAGAGAAATTCCCAAACCAATTTAAATCCTCCTCTTCAGATTTGCAAGACAAAACAAACGAAAATCCAAGGAAATATATACAAAAATTTACATATACAAGGTTTAGAAAATATTTACAAAAATATTCAGAAATCTACAAAGGCTAAAATCAATGGAATATGGGTACAACTTGGTTCCATGATTAGCAAATAATAGCTCGATATTAGCAGATCTATCAATTAAGTACAATATTTGAAAGAAAATAGATGAAATAAATAAGTTATGTCACAAGCTAAAGCTAAGGAATCCCTACACCAAAGATTAATCTTGAATGATAAGTGTTTTAAGAAATTAAATTGTGGGTTCTCCCACAATATGCCCAAGAGTTGGTTATTAAGTCGAAAACATCCCCTCATGCATGAGATCTGATTCAAATGATTTGTACACAACTTCAAGATATATTGTTAGATCCATAGGGGTTAAATTATATAATGAAAAGGAAGTTCTAGAAATTAAACCGAAATTTTACTAAAACGTCTAATTCTAAAATATTTCTTTAGTTGAAATGCCAGTGTAAGGTAACTATACACTAGTAGATTGATGAAAGCTAATGAAACTAACAATAAAATTATATCAGCATAATATTATGCACATAATAAAAAAAATCATTTGTGGAAGAAGAACACCCAAAAACTAACCCCAAAGACTTGATTTTATTAACTAGAATATTTCAGTACATAACAGAGCTTCAGAGCCAGGAGCTTGATCTCAATTGTGTTACAATGAGGAGCCTTGAACTTACAGTAAAATGAGAGATCTAGATCCCTCTCCAATTGAAAAAATGACTAGGTCCAAGAAGTTTAACAAATTTGACTTGATCTCGGCTAATTGAATGCTTGATCCATGCCAAAATAATCTTGTCCCTTTATTTGTGAGGTTCGAATTGCTTGAGGATGGCTTTTATTTTGGTCCAAAAAATATTTTATTTCTGACTTTTTATCCTTAAAAACCCCCATTCACTTAACCACATTGTCCAAGAAAAGCGATTTTCCTCAAAAAATCAATTTTGGCCCAACAATTTTTTCTTGGATTTTTGCTTCCCTAATTTGTGGAGATTCCCTTTTTAGAAAGTGCACATTTCTTTTCTTAATATTTTTCACTTGGAGAGATTTTTTTTTTTTCTCATTTTTATTTTGTGACCAATTTCCAACTAATTTTTTACCATTTTTCACTAGAAAATAAAAATAACAATTATTTGAAGCAATAGTTATATTTTCAACCCTCAAAATGTGTCTATATAGAAAGTTGAGGTGTAGAGGTCTAATTATGATTACCGTACCCCCATCAACTTCTATAAACATAAGATTTTGCAATTTACATCAAAATAACTATTAAAATCCCGACCATTGGGAAATTTTAATAGTTAATATTATACACTTAGACTTAACCAAATTCTGCAAGACTTTAGACATGATCTATTATGGCATTATACATTGACTCCATACACTAGGACTCACCTAAGACCTTAGCATCAAGCCCCACTCTAGCTTTGGGGTTTGCTTGGGAGAAAAACTTTACCAATTATAAGTGTTGAAAAACACAAATAATTAGTGGAGGAAAAAAAAGGTCTCTAGAGTAAAACTCTTTGGTAAAAATTCTTAAGCTTGCTTAGATGTTTTACATGATTTTGTAAACATACTAGGACCATTTTTACATGATGGCCCACAGGGTTGCAAAATTTGGATTACATAACTTGGATAATGTGCTGAATGATGATGATGAATTCTGGATGTTTGAATGCTCAAACATGATGGAATGCTTCGAAAAAATGTACTCAACTATAGGGTAGCTGACACTAAGTTGTCAGCTTTTCGCTCTACAGGGGGACATGTTGCTTCTTGAAGGAATCTGAGAATCCAGAATCTACATCCAAGCCACACACAAGTTTATATTAATAGCATCCATGCAAATATAAATCCAAAAATTATCATATGACCTTAAATACATGAAATAGAAGCTTTGTAAAGAAAGACTATTCTATTTACATGAAATATAAGTCTATTCTAAGAGCATAAATGAAATCTAACCTATGAAATAGAAATGTTGAAATGAAATCTACTCTAATAATTAAAATGACAAGGAGTAGGGTTAGAAATACAATACAGAGGATGCCTATGGCATCATATGTCATCTTTGTAGAACAACTTGAGCATTTGGCCATTCACAGGTAAGTCCAGTGGTTCACCATCCAATGTGCTCAAATAAAATTAAATTGTTCCAGCAAGTCCTTTGATATAAGGTCCCAACCACAAGTTGTTGAACTTGTTGTGACTTCTCGACTTCTCGTTCTTGTGATCCCGTAATAGTACCAAGTCTCCCACTTGCAAAGCTGTAACTCGAGAAGATTTATCAAAAATTTTCTTAACTTTAGATTGATTTTTACAAATATGATCAAAAACCTTTCTATGAATTTCATCCAACTCCACTATCTGATCAATACTACGTTGCACAACATCTTTATTAGTAGAGAAATGCTGAAGGAGTTGATAAGTTAAGGGCTTAATGTGCACAGGTAAAGTCACATCCAAGCCATAAACTAGTTCAAAGGGATTCTTTCTAGTAGCTTTCTTCTTTGTAATCCTATTTGTCCACAATGCATACTTGATTTTGCTATCCCAAGCCCACTTATTGTCTCCTACTATCTTTTTTATAATGGTTATAAGATTCTTATTACTAGATTCTGCAAGACCATTCCCTTGAGTATAATAGTTAGATGAATGAGACAAAATAATGTGATACTTAAAAAAAAATGATATAAACTCTGAAGAGCTAAAAGGCTTGGCATTATCAGTAGTAATCTTAGCTGGGACACCAAATCGAGTAATGATTTTATCTTCGGTGAAGTCCATAACAATCTTTTCAGTGGCATTCTTTGTAGGAATGGCTTCGACCCATTTAGTAAAATAATTAGTAACAATTAAGATCCATGAGTAGCCATTACTAGAATTTTCATGGAATTTCCCAATGAAATTCAAACCCCAATGCTGAAAAGGAGCTTCAAAAATCATAGGGTGTAAGGTTAGGGCAACTAACTTCTGCTTCCCAATGAACTGTTGACAAGCTTGGCAAATTTTAACATACTTGTGCACACCAAAAAACATCGAAGGCCAATAATAACCAACTCCAAGGATTTTGTGTGCAGTAGTCTTTGCAGCGTAATGAGCACCACAAAATCTTCAATGAAACTCATAAATAAGCTTTTTTGATTCAACTTCGTCAACACACCTAAGTATTATCCCTTCAGGATTTCTCTAGCCAAGATCATCTTTCATGATACAATACTTAGTTGATTTTAAGCTTAGAGCTCTTCCCTTATGAGCAATTAAATGGTTAGGAGATGTAAGATTTTGCAAATAATAAATAATGTTCTTGTACCATTCAAGTTCTCCTAACCTTTGAAGCTCAGGTGAAGTTGAAACATTTGAGGAATCACTTTGACAAATTAGCGCTGATGCCTTCTCATTCCCCGCGGTCAACATTTCAACCAATCCTTGACCCTTAACAAGCTTAGTTGGTTTAATCTCCAAATCAGATTCTTGACTCTTCATGACCCACCTATCTCGAGTCCCTAAGTAATCAGTTTAAGTTAATATATCTTAAATAGTAGAATGTGGGACAAAAGCTGTAACTTTAGAATATCCCACATATGTCTTGAAATGCTTAATAGACTTGACTAAGCCGTATGCTCACTTTTCCATGGTACTATAATTTAACTCGGAATTCTGAAGCGATGTACTCATAAAAGCAACTCGTTTCTCATGATCCTCCTTATTCTTTTGAAGCAAAACACTCGCTATAGTATCCTTAGAAGCGAAAGAAAAATTCATAAACTCCTTTGTATAATCCGGGCTAACTAAGATAGGAGCCTTCATGACAACACCCTTAATTTCCTGAAAAACCTTCATTCCTTCATCTTTCCATATAAACTTCACATCTTTCTTTAATAGACTACGAACATGCCTAACAATTTCCACATAATTTGGAATAAACCTCCTAAGAAAGTTAATCTTTCTAGGGAAGGATTGAAGGGACTTAATGTTATGAGGCAAAGGAGTCTTTTGAATGGCCTCAACTCTTTCAAGGTCAATCTTGATCCCATCGTTTGAAATGATGTGACCAAGCAACTTTCCTTCAATTACTCCAAACACAAACTTAACAGGATTCAAAGATATTCCATATTCCTTGCACCTGTTAAAAATTTGCCGAAGATGATCTATATGACTAATACAATTCTTTGAAAACACTGTAAGATCATCTTGATATATTTCAATGATTTTACCAATTAAACCCTTAAAGGCATAATCCATAGCCTTTTGAAAAGTTGCTCCAACATTAGTCAATCCAAAAGGCATTCTAATATACTCAAATGTTGCCCATGGTGTGGTGAAAGTCATCTTATATCCATCATCCTTTTTCACCCAGACTTGGTTGTAACCAGAGAAACTATCTAACAATGACATCATGCCTGAACTAGTGACTCTTTGCAACATAGTCTCCATGTTAAGCAAAGGATAATTATCTTTCTTGCAGGCTAAGTTAAGGTTTCTAAAGTCAACACAAAGTCCAATTGTTCCAGTTTTCTTCCTAACAATCACAAGTTAGAACACCATGATGAATGATGAGTTTGTGCAATGATTACAACTTCTAGCATTTTTTGAAGCTCCTTCTGAACCAAGGGGGCTAACTTAGGATTGATTTGCCTGAGATTTTGACGAAAAGGCTTAGCATTTTCATCCTTCAAGGGGATAGTATGCTCCATGACATCTTCCCCATAACCCTTCAACTCATATAAGAAAATGCTAGAACATCTCTATATTCATGAAGTAAATCAATTAACTTTTTCTTTTCTTCCTCAGTAGTACCTTTACCAATTTTAACAATATTTGGATCCTCAAAGCTACCGATATTTACTTCAATGAATTCCCCAAGATCCATCCTTTTCTTCTTTCCTTTTTATGGCATCATGCCTATCAAAAAGTCGCTCCAAGGTTACAGGACCTTTGGGAGTAGGATTCGTTATATCATCACTTTCAACATAATTACATCCATCCAACTTATAGCCAATATTAAAATCCTCAAATTCTTCCAAATTATTCAAAAATTGAACAACTTGGCTATCATCATTAAACACTTGCCAATGCTCAACGTTATTAGAAACTGATGGTCTAAAGATAACTTCCACATTGATTTTGTCATTTATTAACTCTTCAAACAATTGCAAAGTGGATGCAACAATTGCAGGCTCATCAACATAGCCATTCTTTTCTCTAGGGACAGTGTCAAGATTAAAAGCATTAAAATGTCGCAGACCACATTTCAACATTTATCAAGCCTATCATTCTTACATGAAAGTTTACATTTGACTTGTTGAGCGATAAGATCAGAATCTCCCTTAACATTAAGCAATTTAACATTTAAATCATTTGCTAATTCAAGACACCCAACAACAAAACTTCATACTCGACGACAATGTGGGTAGCTTCAAATTTCAATCTATAGGCAAATTTAAAAATATGACGAAGGGGAGATTTAAGGACCACTCCAACAACCTTATCATGCTTGGAAGATGCACCATTAGTATACATATACCATACTTGAATCTTTAATTCAACAACCTTTTCATCCAAGGGGAACTATTGAATTAGACAGGATGGAATAGTTCCCAAGGCTCAGTTTCATTATAATCTCGTTACGAGGCCTCTTGGGGTTTTCCACATGAAATCTTCTTGCAGGCTCCCTATCAAGCCTAACAAAACCATTGCCTCTAGGAGAAGGAAAGTATAGCATACGACCAATTCATCTGAATACACCCTTCTAGATCAAAAGCTCACTTTATTGATAGCAACATATCCCAAGCATCAAGCGCATCAATCACAACGATGTCCATGACAATCATTATATCAGGATAAAGTTTAAACAGACAAATGAACTTGAAAACCCTTAATTAAACCATGTACTTCAATGCTTTTAGGATCCATGGCATACATGTGGTGATAAGGTATAGAAATCCTCAAGTTAACCTGTTCCATGACCCTCTTGGTCATGATATAGGCTAATGCACCAGAATCCAACATGTAATTATATAACCGAAAACCATTAACAAGCAAAGTAATATAGAATGGTTGATGATCTTTATTATCTGGATCCATATTTTGCAAATATATTGGATCATCGTGATAACCAACTTCAAGAGCCTTTTCATGAGAAACATCAACACGAGGAGCATCAATAGCCTTCAATAACTTAGCCTTTTGAGGGGGAATCTTTAATATCTCAGTGACATGAACCAAGATTTTGGCATTATTAATCCAACCTGCCAAATCAATATTCAATCTAGAGTTAGCATTCAAACCAGGGTTAGGAACTCTAGGGGTAATCTGATTCTAACTTTATTCTCTATTTCTTTGCTGATAACTTAATCCTTTTTCTTTTGCGAACTCCAAGAATTACTATAGAGAAGGCTTTTCACCAAACAACGCAGAAATCATATCCTTCTCATCATTAAAAGTATTAGTACTATAAGAAGATTGAAGATTTTTCACATGACGACTCTTCTCCACAACTTCCATCGAATCTTCCATGGACAACTGATCGTCATGACCAATAATATTTATCTAATTACTTGTCCCCGCCATTCCACTATCCATGATTCTCTTCACAACGAGGCAAGTAGCCTCATCATGATGGGCATCACAAGCTCTACAATAAGGTGGAGCTTCTTCCACAAGATGGGTAGACTCAAGTGGATTTGGCGGTCTTTGCTCATTTGATGGGCCCCTCTTCTGCCAAGAATTATTACGTTGATTATTCCTAGGTTGGAGATTGTGTGCTTGCGATCTTTCCATTTGAACCAACCTAACTTGCATGGCACTGATTTCTTTGGCATGATTTGATATTAATTTCGCTTGATTGAGCTCCGTATTCTTAATTATTTGCATCAATTCTTTAATAGGATCATTATCAACGTCTTTAATTTCTTTTGCTTTAGATTCACGAAATTTACTTGGACGCCTATCAAAACCTGGAATCTCAGACTTCGCGGATGCTTTCCTATTTTTTTCCATTTATTCAACCAAGTCTGAGCAACCTTATAATCACTAGGCTTAGCATGTCTCATCTCATAAGAAGTATCAATGGTAAATGCATCGATATAATATTCCAAAAGAGATGTGTCAGTAGGTTTATAATCTTGATGTAAGCTTTTGACACTATCTTTGAACTTCTTATTGAATTCCTCCAGAGTCTCATTCTCATTCTTCTTTATGGTGCTAATAGTTCTAAGAAAATGCTTTTCTAACTTCTTATCTCCATACTTATGCACAAAGGCATTAATAATTGATTGCAATGAACTAACCGAATTATCATGATTTTTCGTAAAAAAATCCAAAGCATCTTCTTCCAAATAAAGGACAAAGAGCCACATCTTCACATCTTCATGATTATAGTTAGCACCGCTAGCAAATCTACCCATGAAAGAGCTAAAGCCTTGAGATGAGCTTTGGCACTAATGACATTATTGCCTTGGAAAGAAGGCAGCTTGGCAAGTTTGTTTGGAAGATTATGCAAATAACCTTGAATGTTAGTAAAGTTACAGGGAGCAAACAAGTCATCGATGATGTCTTGTTCAATAGGATCACGAAATAGCAAATGGATATTATGGAGAGCTTCTTGTCCAAGATAAATAAGAAGTCTACGAGAAGCGAGCTTGATTAATCTTACTCTAAAAGCCCTTTCAGGTTCGGAAGTAGGATTAACCAAAAGGCTCGGGTTCCTTCTAGTAGAGATTCTTGCAAAACATGAACCGAGTGGAGCCGCCACTTGAACAGGGACCTAACTCTAAAAATCCAGTATGCTAAGAACTGAAAGCTAGATGAGACACTGAGTCAAAGTAAACTTATCCCTTACGATAACGCCAAAAAGATAACGCCAAAAATATGTTGTCGCCTAAGGTGTATACCTAGTTGTGGGATAACATATGGTGAAACAGTGTACTGACTACCACACTTGCGTCTCAAAACAGACAATTTTTCATGCCTGTAAACTTGGAACTAATGGAAGATCACACGTGCCATTTGGTGGAAAACAAGGTAATTATTTTGAGATAGACGATTTTCCCTATATAGGAGTTTTGAGTCACCAGAAAATGCATAAATGCAGTAGCAGCTTGAATTTCCTTGGTGAGCAGTAAAAGGACCTGCTGGGACAGAGCCAGTTCAGCCGGCTACATTTATTATAGTTTTGACTCAAATGCAGTAGCAGCTTGAATTTCCTTGGTGAGCAGTAAAGGACCTGCTGGGATAGAACCAGTTCAGCTGCCTACATTTTTTATAGTTTTGAATCCAGAGATGTTCTATGTTGGTGTGTACATATAAACTCCAGCTTGGTGGAGGAGTCCCTTGATACTGTTTGCTAAATTGCCAGTGGTTAAATATTTTTTCATATATATCAGATTTGCTTTATACATTGTAAATGTAGATCCATTTGTCTGAATAGAGTTTTGAGGGCTTCTAGTAGGTCTAGAGAGATTATGTTCTTGCTTTGCTTCTCCTTGATTGAGCATGAACATACAGCACCAAGTTTTGGGTGCATATGGTTTGGACTGTGGTCTGATTTGGCATATTGCTGGTATTCTGAAGTGGACAGTTGTATGTCCCTAATTTGTTTTTATCAGTAAAGTTTCATAACAAACACAATCACATTTATGACAATTAAATTTATATTGCAATGGTTTTAGATTTCCTATTAGTTGTTATTTATTTGGCTCTTGTTTCCATGTTTTGATCTAGTATCACTGCCTTTCTTCATTGTTGGGGAATTCTGCAACCTTAAATTATATATAGGTTTTACTTTTGATTGTATTTGAGTATTTTAAAAGCTGTTACCCTCTCCTTTGTTTTTATGATTTTAACATTTCAATGGGAGTTTGCAAATCCCAGTTTGAGTCAGCACACTTTCACATGAGGCACCTTTATCTATTCACAAAATTTCGACTGCAAAATTGGCACATTGCAGCTAAAGAAGGCAGTTCTTGGGAAAATATCTGACAAATAGGAATGCATTAGTGCTCTAAAGGAATCAAATGATGCAAAAATGAGCTAAAGATGAGTGGTTTAAGAGGCTGATTGGAAGAAATCATTCCTATGAGCATGTCAGCATTTTGCAACTGTGACTTAAACACCATCAAGTATCAAATTGCTCTGAACCATTCACACGTGGCCAGTTTTTTTTTTTCAATTTTTGTGTCACTCTGATAGATTCTTACATCATTAACAGTTATATTTTAGCATGTACTGTATTTTTCCAAAGACAAATTTTTGGGCATTGGTGACCACCTGGGGAAAGAAGTCGGCCTCCCTCTCAGCTCGATGGAAAGAGTGATGTTGCTGGTACCATGTCAGCACGACAGTTTCTCTATTAAGAAGATAAACCAATCACTTGTTGGGATGAAACCCAGGTGGTGAGGTTAAGAATCATAATTCACAATCACCCAAGCTAGACCCCATTGACAGATTAACATATACCATATACGAATAGATAAAACATATTTGAATCATGGTTGGGAAACAAATTATCAGGTTATTGTTTCATTATAACAGATAAGGTTAGGCCTGTTTTGTAAAACTAGTTTTGGTATCTAACCACAGTCCACCTTGTTAGGTATCTATGCTTGTGGATGACATTTTGAAGAATGTGGAGTTTGATGCTCTAAGAATCATTTTCAACAGATTTCAGTCAATAGTCTCATTTGCACCAACTGTGTCCACTGTATTATCTGCTGAGGTAAGGTTATAACTTCATATTTTTTGTTGTGAATGATCATGTCAGATAACCCCAGTCGTGTTTGCTCCTGTGGCAGTTTTTTACTTTCACTTGATTGTATGTTGGGGTTCTGGATGTGTTGTAGGTTGTTGAGAAAGAGTCTGAATTGGGAGGACAAATCGGTGACTTGGATTTTTATGAAATTGAAGGAGCTGAAACAAAAGGAGAAGTGCTGCAAAATCTTAGTGAATTTCACATTGTTTGTGTATGTATTCTGATGATCGAGAGCTTCTCTGCCTCTTATAATTAAAGGTTTCAAGACATGCTTAAAATGAAAGACATTTTTGAATTTAACTATAAATTGTGCTCTGTTCATGGTGCTATAGTAGTTGCGGACACTTATAAAGAGAGTTCTAAAGACACAAAAACAGATTCTTCAGTAGGTTCTATAGTTGTTGTGCGTTAAGATACCAGAATTTTTTCTGTTAAGAGTTGGTTCAAAAGATGATATTAAAATATCTAATTCAGTTCTAAAGACACAGAAACAGATTCTTCAGTGTTTAGAAATCTAGGGCATGTATAGTTAAAAGATTTCTTTGCTTGATAATTCTTGTGATATACTTTTACTTCTTAGCTTGTAGTCTTTTTTTCGTTATGTTATTATTGTGTTCTGTGCATCAAGACAATTACCAATATGCACAACAAAGACAAGTGACACAGTATGTAGGCTTGTCAGCGAGGGCCAAAACCTCTCACCTCTTGAGGAGAAAACCTGATCAAAATTCTTCTTCTAGATCTTCAATTGAGTACCAAGACCATGACACAGACCCTTGACTCTAGTATCCTCCCAAGAACTTTGTCACTTACCTTGATGCTCTGCCTCTTCCCTTCCTAGACTTTCTTCTTGGTCTCAAACTGCTTTACTCAGCTCCTTCTAGAGAAACTCGGTCTCTATTTTTCACACTGCTGCTTCTCGGATTCCTCTAGAGAATCTCGGTCTCTAGGCTTTCACTAGTCTCCTCTAGATCTCTTTCTCGGTCTCTAGATCTCTATCTCGGTCATCCAGAGGAATGCTCCTTCGCTGTTCCAGAAGAAACCTTCTTTGTTGCCCAGAAGAATCCTCCTTATCTGCCCCTGAAGAAACTTCTCTTCGCTGCCCCAGAATAAACTTCCTTCTTCGGTTGCCCAGAAGAAACCTCCTTCTTTGCTTGCCAAGAAGAATACCTTCTCCTCTAATCCAGAGGAACCCTTCTTCACTGCCCCAGAAGAATCCCTTTCTGTTAATTTTAGATAACAATGGTATGTTCTATGCTTTAGAGCAATTTAATTCAATTTTTCTTATTAGCTGAATATCAATTTCCAGATTAGCAATCACATTAACATTGAGTAAATGCAGATAGAACATAAACAATAAGCAGAAGAAAAGGACACAATATTTGGCGGATGCCAGGGAAAAACCCCAATGCCGGGAAAACCCTTTGATCAAATCTTCTTATTATTCTTCAAAAGTTCAGCAGAGAGAGAGAGAGAGAGTACATCATACTAAATTTACTTGCCCAATCACTGTCAAAACAGTCCAGTCAAACAACAGTTAACAGGATGCCCGAAGCAGAAAGTCAACGCTGGTCAAACCAACAGAAAAACTCCTCCAAATGAGCTCGGTCAAATCCAGTCAACTGGGCCTCCAAAGACAGATAGAAGCAGCCCAAAACAGTCCTGAAATATCTGGTCGAACTCGGTCAACGCAGGTCAATGATGTGGTCAAAGGGTCCTGCGGTCAATGCATGTCAAACTGCTGCAATTTCCTCGATTTCTGTGCCAGGAGATGCAACCTCAAGAGATCTGATTTTCTGCCTGAAAATTGCATTCAAAGAAGGTGATTTGACCCTCGCTCAATGCTGGTCAACATTGCTGCAGATAGCCCAAAACCAGTCCTGAAATTTCAGGTTGAAATTTTCGGTCAACCCAAGTGAAAGAAGAGAAGAAGAAGAGCTGCTCCTTGCTGTACGAACCAATGAGGAGAGGAGATAGAGAGATGTGTTGAGATGATGGTGTCCAAATGAGGAAAATGTCTCTCCTATACACAACGTTGACGGTGAAGAGACACATCTGTTGGGCTTCATGAGCCTACATTTCACTGGAGCTGACCTTGTCAATTTGTCCATAGAAGAAATAAATTCATAATTCTATTTCTGCTTGTCAGAATGAGATGATCTTTAGATCAATCCTGCACCTCTCGGAAAGAGGAATCCAGGAAAAATATCATCTCCCTCATATGAGCTGTCCAAGGTGGTGTTTTGCTCTAGTTGCCAATTTTAACACTTTCACTACCCCAGAAGAAGCTCCTTTTGCTGCCCCAGAAGAAACCTCCTTTGCTTCCCTTTCTTCGCACTACTCTTGATCAAATGCAAGTCGAATTTCTTGCTTCTAATGGAGGCCGAGTGTGGCTATATATATATATATATATATATATATATATATATACTCCTCATCATATGTTCTTTAGGCTGACATGATAGCTAGAGGTTAGGCTGACTTCTTCTAGCATGTTCTTTCATCGTTGTAAGCCGACTTGAAGAGGATGAGTGACAAGGTCTTGGAGGATACTTCACATAGATAAATTTGACTTTTATACGAGCGTAACATGACTTCATTACATGACAATGACTCTTAACATTTTATGACTAAATGATAAATAATTCCTAAAGGGCTCTCAATGGGAGTCTTGACTCAAAAATGAAATCTCTTGCTCATGAAACCCATAATGCAAGCATTACAATAATTTATTTTTCCTAATTTACATCTCATTGTATAAAATCATAATTACATGTCATTATGAAGACGGAACCTAGTTACGCTTTTCAACATTCAGCAGGTTCCATAGTTGTTGTACGTTAAGATATTGAAAGTTTTTCTGTTAAGAGTTGGTTCAAAAGAGGATATTAACACGAATTCTTGAGTAGGCTCCATATTTGTTATATATTGTTTTAGAAAAGTTTTCTCATTTTGCATCGCAGTTTCTTGTGGTGGACACAAAAAAATGATCACTACTTTTGAACTGATGACTATTGCAGGATGAGGACATGAATATATACTTTGTTGTACTTGTTCGTAAGAGTCCCGTCACTGTGGATCTTTCCCCGTCCATACTGTGACACTTGTACAGATACATATCCTGTCTAGACATGGATGTCCTATACAGATACGGTCTGCATCTACATCCACTCATGCAAGTTTGAGCCTCAGTTATGTGCACTTTGTTTGATAGACAAGTGAAGGTTTGAAGGGAAATTTGTGTTAGAATTGTGGAGGGGGGTGGGGAATAAAACTATCCCAAGGGGCCTCCAGGCTCGATTGAGCTTTGTGCAATCCTGGTAACAACATCCCGCTGGGGGAAGATTGTTCTTCCTTTCAACATTAGGGCTGGCCCTGGCGTAGGCTTTATCTAGCTGGAAAAGAAAGAAAGGGTCAGACTAGATGATAGTTACTCGAGAAGTAAATGCCCATATGAAATTGAAGATCGTCTTGTTTACAATTAAATGCTCCAGTTCAAGTCCATGACAGAGATCGAAAGGAAGAACCAAAGGTTTCAGCAGCCATATACAAATAGAAAGAGACAACGTTGTCGAGGAGAAGCAATGATGCCTATTAGTGCACTTTCCTGCATATTGAAGAATTAGGAAACATATATGCAGTGAAAGAATGAGACTTTGATGTCAATAGAAATAGAAACAACACCATCATAACAAATGCATTGATAATCCTTATGGTTCTAGCATCTGGTTACAGATAAGAATATGAATTTGGTGGCTCATGCATGGTCAGTGTTCCCTCAGCGTACATAATGAAGAGTACTATTTCTTCTCTCTATGGTTGTACTTGTATATGTGTGCACCCTAATTTGCTTTGCTATTGGTTGAAGTTGTTTTATTATTATTATTATTTTATTTTAAAATTTTTATTTAATCCTTTTTTTGGTTCAGTGTAGCATAATCTCCTTCATTTATGAATGAATTCATGGAGTATCCTCATTCGATATGCCAATTTATTCATTATTTGATTTCAAGGATGATTTTGTTCAATGTTGGCTGATTGTTCCATCTCCTGCTTATACTGTGTACTATGTGTGTGTATATTATGAAGTACAAATACACATTAAATATGGATCATAGTTGCAGGAAGTGTAACCCATCACCCTAGCCTTGGAACTATGCTTTAAGAAGGAGCGACCCTAGGAGTGCGCTCCCAAAAATTGAGAGCAAACTTTGGACCTTTTGGGTACACTCCTTGCCAATTTGGGAGTGTGGCGCTCCCAAGGATGCTCTTATAGCCAAGAAGTGCGCTCCCAAGGTGCTCCTTGGATGCTCCCTAGTTGTTCCCTAGGCACTCCATGGATACTCTGTAATGGTAATGTTAAATTATTAAATAAAAGGAATATTTTATTTAAATTTTTAACATTACCATTAATTGTTTCAAGATACTTGAGAGTGGTTCCAACCTCATTGGGGAGAAAATAGAATTTTATAACTGATTTAAAAATTTCCGGACTTTAATGGCTTTTAGGATTTCATGATCAATGGGTTTGCAACATTTTCATTGGATTCTCTCACGTATGAGGGTATGTGATTGGCATGTTAATCAAGAGCAGAAGCCCTAAATGTGCACCCTTGTCAAACTAGAATCATTGATCAAGCATGCTAAGGTTTTTTTACCATATTTTAAGGCTTGGAATAGGCAATGCCATCAAAATTGTTTGTGTTGATTGATGTCCATTGTGTTGATTATTCGCTTGTTATTGCTATCTTCATTTTGTTTTCAACATAATTAGGAATAATGGGATGAGGGTGACCTTTCTGTTGTTTTTTTGTGCATGTCCCCAACTATGTTAGGGTACACGGACTTTGGCCTTGAATAAAATGAGCATGGTGACCACTTATCTTGTTCGTTGAAACGACCTTCCATGGTAGAGAAAAAGAAAGATAATAGAGTAGGAAACCCCATCAAGATATTGCTTGAGGAAATCCTTATGTGAAGTTGTTTTATTATTATTATTATTTTATTTTAAAATTTTTATTTTATCCTTTTTTTTGGTTCAGTGTAGCATAATCTCCTTCATTTATGGATGAGTTCATGGAGTATCCTCATTCGATATGCCAATTTATTCATTATTTGATTTCAAGGATGATAAGTACAAATACACATTAAATATGGATCATAGTTGCAGGAAGTGTAACCCATCACCCTAGCCTTGGAACTATGCTTCAAGAAGGAGCGACCCTAGGAGTGCACTCCCAAAATTTGAGAGCAAACTTTGGACCTTTTGGGTACACTCCTTGCCAATTTGGGAGTGTGGCGCTCCCAAGGATGCTCTTATAGCCAAGAAGTGCGCTCCCAAGGTGCTCCTTGGATGCTCCCTAGTTGTTCCCTAGGCACTCCATGGATACTCTGTAATGGTAATGTTAAATTATTAAATAGAAGGAACATTTTATTTAAATTTTTAATATTACCATTAATTGTTTCAAGATACTTGAGAGTGGTTCCAACCTCATTGGGGAGAAAATAGAGTTTTATAACTGATTTAAAAATTTCCGGACTTTAATGGCTTTTAGGATTTCATGATCAATGGGTTTGCAACATTTTCATTGGATTCTCTCACGTATGAGGGTATTTGATTGGCATTTTAATCAAGAGCAGAAGCCCTAAATGTGCACCCTTGTCAAACTAGAATCATTGATCAAGCATGCTAAGGTTTTTTTACCATATTTTAAGGCTTGGATTAGGCAATGCCATCAAAATTGTTTTTGTGTTGATTGATGTCCATTGTGTTGATTATTCGCTTGTTATTGCTATCGTCATTTTGTTTTCAACATAATTAGGAATAATGGGATGAGAGTGACCTTTCTGTTGTTTTTTTGTGCATGTCCTCAACTATGTTAGGGTACACAGACTTTGGCCTTGAATAAAATGAGCATGGTGAACACTTATCTTGTTCGTTGAAACGACCTTCCATGGTGGAGAAAAAGAAAGATAATAGAGTAGGAGATCCTATCAAGATGTTGCTTGAGGAAATCCTTATGTGATATTGGAATGGGATGACAAATATTTTCACCTAGATTTTTCACAAGCAGTCATTTTTGAGATATGATGTTTTTCAAGGTGCAAGTTAACTTCAACATTCCTTTGTTTGAAGGCAAGATAAACATAGATGCTTTGTAGAAATTGTAAAGCCTTATGGATGGTTATTACATAGTTGAATTTTTTTCCAATAGGGAGAAGATCTACTTCACTCTCCTTAAGTCCCTTTCCCATATCAAAGATTGGTGGGACACTTATTGTATGCAACATGCCAAGGATGGATTTGAAGGATTTGGGATATGGCCTACATGGGTAACTTTTATTGATAACCTTGAGGCTATCCTATTGGAAACTATGATAATGATTACATGAGATGGACAACTTTGCATTGGGAGAAAGATCAAGTAGTGCTAAAGTACATAGAGATGTTATGTTTAAAGTTGTGTATTAGGGATGCCAACCAACGCATGGTTCTAAAGCACTGCATTGGCCTATATAAATACATCATAATAGAAATGCAGTTTTTGGACATCTGTTCAGTGGGAGTCGCTTACCAGTATGTTGTCAAGATTTAGCAAAAATTCCATCATAAGTTTAAAAGAGTTTGGGTTTGCAAATTAGCCACAATGAAAAATTGGTAAAGGTGTCGCTAATTGATAGAACAAAGGACAAAGAAAGGATAGGAAACCTTGGTACAATGTGTCCAACCTACATGCAAATAAGAGGAACAAGAAAGCAAAGAGAAAGGCATTGGAAAGTGGTGTAAGATCCACAAAACCTCTTGGCACAAGATTAGTGAATGTGTCCCTAAACAATTGTTGTTCACTGAGTTGAAAGACTCAAGATATGATTCTAGCTTGGACTTTGATTTCACGCTGCATAAGGGAAAACATATCATTGATGGGGACGTCGATATTACCATTGCTACCATAGAATTCCAACTAGAGGAGCCAAATGAAGCTAATGAAGGTGGGCACCTTTTCCACTGTTAGATGTATGTGAGGGGGACTTTGTTATTTTCATTGTTGATAGTGAATCAAAAGACCTAGATCTCATCAAAGGTTCTGAAGAAGTTTAAAATGTTGAATGTTGCACCTCTAGCCATACAACATTTGTTGGTTGAGCCAAGAACAAGACATATGAATCAAGTAGCAATGTCACCTATACTACGACATTAAGCCTTCAAAAGGTGAGGTACTATGTGTTGTTACCTTGAATTTTGTGACGCTCTTTTAGGACAACCATATATGTGGAAGTGTCATGTTTTTTTATGACTCTAGGCCCTATAGTGTTATTGTTAATTTGGGAAGTTAGCTCTACAGGGTATTAGAGGTAGCCTTGACTATCTCAATTTCTTTGATCACAAGTGTGGTGGGAAGGTTATATCTTAGATTGGGAGATTTGCCCTCTTCATGGTTCTATCAGAAGGTGAACGAAAGATCATTGTGATTTTGAATGCCTCTATAAAGGGGTTTCTGCATACAACAGAAGCAAGTGCACTGCGAGATAAAGTGTGCAATTAGATTGTGGAGATCAAATGCTAGATTCAAGAGATAATACAAATGGGTGACATTTTATCAAGATCCTCAACTTGTGGGATCTTGATTGTGTTGGTTTAGAAGAAGGGTGAGAGATGACAACTTAGTGTTTATTACAAAGCCTTGAACAAAATCATAGCCAAGTTTTTTAGTAAGATTGATATGAAGTCTTGATTACAAAGCCTTGAACAAAATCCTAGCCAAGTTTTTTAGTAAGATTGATTTTAACAAAGGCAATCACTAGGGGCCGATCCAATAAACTAATGCGTGGAAGACAACCTTAACTCTAAAGAAGATCCTTTTGACTAGCTGGTCATGCCTTTTGTCTTGACGAAAGCCCCAATAATGTTCATGAGGATGATGGATGATATATTGTAGCCATTTATCAATTCCTTTGTGTTTGTATCTCTGGATGGTATTCTCATCTTTAGTAGAACTTGGGATGATCATTTGAAGCACATCAACGAGTTCTAAGCACCCTATGAGAAGACAAGTTATATGGCAATTTAGGGAAGTGCTCATTTGACATGTAAATAATTTAGTATTGGGATACATTGTGGATGAGCATAGTGTGCATGTGGATTCAACCAAGATCCAAGTCATTCGTGATTGATTGTCCTTGAAGACACTAGTAGAGCTTTGCAACATCTTAGGCCTCTTCAATTTCTACCGTAGGTTTGTCTTGGGGTTCTCTCATATTGCTTAGTCCTCAAGCTAGATAACCAAGGGTGGGGCCAAAGCCAAGTTTATTTGGGTCGAGGTAGAACCAAAAGGATTTGAGGATTTGGACATCCCGTTTGTTTGGCATCGACACTTGGGATGGACATATTGTGGCATATCATAACGAGCGACAAGTCACTATTTGATGCAATTGTGCATGTACCCCACCCATGACAAGGACATACATTCCGTTGTGTAGGCATGTGCTTAGTGGAAGCAATATATTATGGGAAATGAAACAATCATTGACATCAACCAAAACATCATGTAGGGAATGTTTCAAAACAATTTCCATTAGAGGTTGTCCATTCATCTTCAACAATACCACTTGAACATCAAGTACAAGAAGGGAAATAAAAATTGAGTTGTTGATTGCCTCATGTGGCCTCCAGTTGCGACATTGATCAAAGTTCTTAATTCTATTGAACATGAGACTTTTTGGAGGTCCCAATTGTATGATAATGGTCTTGACTTCCCTGCTACATATCTAACTCTAGGTTTAGATATGCAAGTTTTAGACTTTCATCTCTAGGATGAATTTCTATGCCATTTGATCCATCTTTGTGTTCTTCAAGTGAGCATGTGAAGTTGATTTGGGAGAGGCCTTATAGTGGGGTGGTAGGGCACTTCGATGTGGAGAAAGTATTGGCAATAGTGCAAAAGTACTTATATTGGCCGAAGTTGTAGTAGGATGTGACTAGATATATTAGATTGTGCACTTCCTATGCCATTGCTAAACATTCCATCTAGAAGCATGGGTTGTACACTTCTCTAGATAAAGCCTTGGGAGCTAGTCTCCACAGATTATATTTTAGACTTGCCTTGTACTAAGTGTGGTAATAAATATATATTTTTGTTTGTTGATTGGTTCTCTGAGATGGCCATTTTGGCACCTTCCAAGAAGAGAGTCACAACAAAAGTCATTGCTAAGCTCTTTGTTAGCCCATTGTTTTAGATAAGGACAACACGTTCCTTAATACTTTCTGGTCTAGCCCATTGTTGTTGACCAAATCTAGTACAATCCCGTTGGAATTTGGGTAGCTCTAAAGATATTTTGGGGAGGTGTCGTTTCTAAATGTACTTGTTCGGAAACCTCGAAATGTTTCCGTGCTTCGTGTAACTTAGGTTTGTTGTTGAAGTTACCTCCGCAAAGATCTTTGTTTAGTGACTAGGAGGACCGAAACGCTAGAAGGAGGTCGAAAGGCCTCGAGAGGGACGAAAGGGCTTCAATTTGTAAACACAGGTTTCTAGGAGTGCTGCAAACATAGAAAGAGGCCTCAGACCCTTGGGAACTTAGGGTTGAGGTGCCTCAACATGCAAGGAGACTAATGAAGTTGATTTGGAGCATGTTGTTCTATAGTAGCGTGAATGCCGAGTGTGTAATGGAAAGTATGAGTTGTTCTTCACTTGGAGGATTTCTTATGAGCAAAGAGACTAGGTTGTAGTTCTGGAAGAGGGCCGAGGGTCTCAACCGTTGTGCTAGACATGTAGAGAAGGTTCCCTTTGGAGGGCTGAGGGTATGTTCACATAAATGGATGCTGGCCAAGGTAAAAGGTTTGCTTTATAACTAGGCCACGTTCCTAGAACAAGGCCAAGGGATTCAAGCTTAAGGTAGGGTATCACGGGCAGTTCGAAAGGTTAAAGGAGTAGACAACAAGGCATCAAATTGAGGAGGCTGTAGACAACTACAAAAGGCCTAGATTGTGGACAACAAGGGAGGACTGATACAAGATTGAAATGTGAAGTTTGTTGGGTGAAGGAGGATCCGACAACTAGGTTTTTGATGCTGGTTTAAATACAGTGGACTGAAGGAGTAGCCCTACTATGAGTAGCGGTGTGACAAAGGTTTAATGGAGCAAAGCTTTGTATGATTTTGGTGGCAAAGGACAACTAGGACAATGAACAAAGAGTACCGACGGGGCTGAAGGAAAAGGACTACTACAACAAAAGTCAAGTTATGTCTTTGTATTTGTGGGTAGATTGAAGGTTTGAAGGATTAAACTTCAAGCCCTAGATTTTGTATACTATGTATACTAGTTTGTATCAGGATTATTAAAAGGGCCATGATCCCTAATATGGGAGCCCTAATGATTTCATATTGATGAACTAATGAGAAACGAGATTTTGGGCAAATATATATGTGTACTTTATAGTTTCACTACTGTGTACTTCATTGTTTTTCGTTGTGCAATGTTGTTTTGGTTAAGCATTGCTAGTGCGTTTGTGTGCCAAGTCTAACCATAGACCAGAACTAGGGTGTAAGGAATTTCAACACTTCCACCCCTATGTCAATGGACAAACAAAGGTAGTTGATTTTGCATATCCTCAAAATGTACAACGGAAGCATCCATGTTGATGGGGTGAAAGCCTCCCTTATGTTTAATATAGCTATAAGCTTGCAACAAAACCCTTCATTGTTCTATTGGACACAACACTTTCAAGTGTGCCTAGGGTTCTAAGCATTGTCCACTAGTTGAGAATGGACATAGCTCTACTCACTGACATCTGAAGAGTCCTGCCATGCTAAGGTTGAGGTTTATAAAGCAACCAAAGTTGTTGAATGGATCCAACATATCCATTATGGAGTTAATGATATATTCCAAAACTTGCATGCCAGGTACAAGTAATGACATTATTAGCATGGGGATCCACACAAGCTTTAGGTTGGTGACAAGGTATGGTTGCACTTACAGAAAGAGCAAAGCACAAGCTCCCATAGGAAGCTTAGACCACTTCACTATGGGCCTTACACCGTCAACACCGTCAATAGTGTTCTGCTTTTCCTTGGCTTACACCTTGGAGGTGGTAGACCACATGTCCCCTATAAAACTAAGCTTTGACTGCTATATTTGATTGGATCATTGATGCCAAGTTGAAGGGAGCCCTCCTGAGTCCTTTGGAACACGTATCTTAATTGAGTTTTCAAAGCAAAGTAGGCTCTTCACTATGGCAAGTGGTTCAACAAGAGTTAGATATGGCAAAAGTTTCCCCACTTGATGGAGGAACTTGATGTAATGGAGACCATTGCATTCTAAAGGGGTATGTTTGATCCAGATGGATATAGGTGGCCAACTGTAGAAATTTGTGTCTAGTTTTTAGCCCAACCTAGTTTTATGTTTTGTTTGTTTTAATGCACAAACCCATCATGAAATACAAGATTGACAATTGCATTTACATAAAACATTATAACTACTCTACCATATTCTTTTGCACAACTAACACACTAGATAAAATAACAAGCGCACAATATTAAACACATTGATTTTTGGTCAAGTTGACCTTGGAAAGACCCCATTGCCTCTTGTGGAAAACCAGTGCTAGAGAAGGAGATTTTATTTTGCTTCTTTAAATATTTTTTTACAACAATATATAAGAAGAAGATTTTGACTTATCTCTTCCCTTTTTGATTGCTTCTCAGAGGTCTCTTTAGCATTGAAATTTTTGGACTGATATGTGCTTCCTCACAATCCTCTCCTTCCAGTGGAACGTCCTCCTATTAGCTCTCAGAACACAGGAAATGTATATCAAGGAATAGTCGTTTCTTAGCTGGAAATGACACTTCTGTAACAGGGATCCCCTCCCAAAACAATTCGCTGTAAACTGCTTGAAATCTTACTCTATAGTATTGCAGGCTAACCTGAAATTTTTGCATCTTAGGCTTATTGTACCATGCTTCAAATAGGCCCAAAAGTTTTGCCTCTCAGGTCTGAGAATCTCGACCTCTCATCAACAGACTGAAGGGAGAAATAAATGATACTTGTATGTTGCCTTATACCTAGAAGATAATTCAACCTGGGATGTAATATTCCTAATGGAATATACAATGATAAACAAAGCAAACATAACCAAAAACACAGAAAACTACTCAAGCATTAGAACCATTTTAAAGCCAAAAATTGCGTTGTTGAGCCATTTTATTATAATATGAAGAGGGTACAATGAGGTGCTGGAGAGAGTGAACCTGGGCTTTCTCAAGGCAAGTTAGCTAAGCCCAAATGAATAATAAGAAGTCGCCCTCAAATATGCTGAAATGTGTTGTTGCTCTATCTCCTGGCTCTGTGCTGAACTGCCCAGAAATACACTGCTGGGTGTGAAGATCTACTGCTAGGGCCTCCTCAGGTGCTTAGAAAATTATGAGAAATTAACCTCCACCTCTACACCAATACCCACAAAAACCCACGAACAAATTGGCCAAATGTTGACTTGAGAATTTTAGCCTGCTGCCTGGATTGGGACCCCTGTTTGGCCCCTCAAATCTGCCCATAAAATTTTTCCAAATTATTTATGAGGTCCTCAAAAACCTAGAAAAACCCTGAAAGGGTTTGTCCTAGTTTTGACACTCCAAAATTGCCCCCAAATGCTTGGCCGTCCTCCGCAAGCAAAATATGTAACTTGTAGCAAATGTTGCGTTTGTTGCTCCACCCAAAATGCTGGAAAAGCCCCCACAACACTTCCTCGGACTCCACCTCAAGTGTTAAGCCCAAACTCCCTTCACTCCTCAACTCCCAATTGTGTCTCCTCCAAGCACTACGCAGTCCCTGCGCTACTGTTAGTGTCTCCTCCATGCAAACTTGCACTCCCATTACTGGAACAATAAAAAAAGGATGGAACTTCCTCCTTGTGTTGGCACTTGAAGTCCACTGAAACAAGGGTTGAGATCTCTGTTCGGAGACACTCGTGTGCTAAACATCACTTGCAGACTTGGCTTTTGTGCAAGCGTGCTATGTCAAAGACAAGTTTATGAATATATGAATGAATGACCAAAATGAGTGCCTCCAAGATGCCCATGTGGGCCCAACTCGACTTTCCCCCACCAACTTCGCTCCAATGAGAAAGTGTTGCCCATGTGGGCCACAATTTTCTATGACTGGCCCCCACGTACCACTAGTGGCCTAATTTTCTCCTCATCCTCTATTGCTTGGGCTCACATTTGATCAAAAATACATGTGGGCCCTGTAAACCCACACTTCCTAAGTGCTAATGTGAATTAATTCAAACTGGCCAAAAATTGATATTTCCTTTAACAATGTCGCTAAGTGGGAAGATCCTAGTCCTCCCTGCCAAAAATTGTTTGTCCACAAGTAATGCCTGAACGAGAATCCTCTCTAGCTTTTGCTCCCCAATGTTGCTGCAAAATGTGCTAGGGTCCCAAATGTTCCACTGAATTGTGCCTGATCTCTGCACTGCCCTGACATGAAAGAATCCTTCAATACCAGAATGCCATGACATCTTGTCCAATGTGAAGCTCCCTTCACTCCAATCACTATCTTGCCCGGTGGAAGTACCAGAAGTCCCCTGCTCTATCAGTGACTCGCTAAAGCCCAATGGAAGATCTGCATGATCTCCCCCTGTAGTAGCCAACTCATCCCTAAAGGTTATTGGGCTATGAAGAGTTGTGATGCCCTGGTTCCTTGCTAGTCCCAGAGTGGTGCCACCATGATGACATTGCATTACTCTGAAAATGACATACTCCCTATCATGTGCAGATAATATCCTCCCCTCCTAAGGCCTAGTGGCGAAAAATCTATGAGAGCCAAGCTCATCCTACCCGGGCATCTCCATGATGCCAATATCTACCCATCGACTACTAATCTCAACCTATACCATAACAGGACAAGTTTGCTTCGCCATGCAGTGGAGGTCTCAATGATCCCCCATGTATCAATCCCAAAGTGAATTGGACCATCCTCTGCCATGACATTGCTCATCACAAAGTGGAGTGATCCGCCCACCAACTAGATCCTTGGATCCCCCAAACATATGAGGAGCTCATAACTCCCACTCCTCACAGGATATCGCTGCGTAATGCTGTTACCTGCTAGAACCCATCTGGCCCTCATCTTTGATCCCTGTATGTACCCCCTCGGTGGACCCCAAGTATCAGGAGTATGTCTTATGCATACGAACTTGCCCTTCTCCTACCAGACCACACAGTGAAATCCGCTATCCCAACTCTTGATGATACACTTGGACAGTGCTCGGAGTCTGGGTACCCTCCTGTAGACGGAGTCTACCATCCACTGTCCCTCAATTGTGAGCCTAGGGGTGGAACATATGCTACCTCGACCATCAACCACGCCATCCCTGATCTTGTATCCGACAACTTGTGCACCTACCAAGTGTCTCAACTGGAGAGTCTCCTCTCGACTCATGACACACGGTGTCTCATCCAACTGTCTAGGGTGAGCCTCCCATGTCCCGCTACTTGAATGGAGAGTATAAAGGGGCAAAAACCAAACACTCTATTACTATAAGCAACACTGGAGGATGATGGGCGGGTATGATCAATAGTCTGTATGAATGCTCAAGAGTAATCCACACTCTCCACCTCAGATTTGCTGATAATCCCCTTGAAGCCCCGCCTCCACAAAACATGGTGTCCCCATGTGCTCAACAATGTCCTCAATGATCCTAGGTGAGCTGCATCCAATGGTACATCCAATGCCCCGATCCATAAGTCTCCTTGGAGGCAACGCTCCAAGATCCCGCTGCATTGCATCATGTGTCACTGCATACCACCAAGTATCATCGTACTCCTCAACATGCCATTGTATGCTGCAACTTGTGTACAGCAATGGATACCGACGGCTACGACTATACCATTTTGTACCGCCCTGCGTCCTGTCTGTGTCAAGGCACCAATCACTCCCTGCGTGTACTCAATTGAATGTAAGGCACTCCTACTCCACAATGCAACCCAACACACTACAGTACACCACCATGCACCTCCATGTCCACTTGTAGTCCACTGCTCAGTGCTAGATGCTTCCACACATCCCTGGATATGATGGCCTAGAGCTGTGTCTCTACGTGTCGATCCACACTTGATTGGTATCATCACCTCCACTGTCACATCACTATAATCGCCGATGAATGGATCTTCACTCCAAATCCTCCTCAAGGGATCCGCGAAGTGAATCTCCCTATGTGTCAGCAGTGATGCCACCACTGGTTTGCTCCTCTGCGTCCTCTGTGCCCCATACAAAAGTGAAGAGTCCCCACCTCCATATAAGGCACTATTTGGTACATCCAATGCCTCGATCCATAAGTCTCCTTGGAGGCAACGATCCAAGATCCCGCTGCGCTGCATCATGTGTCACTGCATAACACTAAGTATCACTGTACTCCTCGACATGCCACTGTATGCTGCAACTTGTCCCTGTACGCCACTGAATACCCTCGGCTACGACTATACCATCCTGTATTGTCCTGTGTCCTCTCTGTGTCAGGGAACCAACCACTCCTTGCGTGTACTCAGTGTAATGTAAGGCATTCCTACTCCACAACGCAACCCAACACACTACAGTACACCACCATGCATCTCCATGTCCACCTGTAGTCGACTGCTCAGTGCTAGATGCTTCCACACATCCCTGGGGATGTGATGGCCTAGAGCTGTGTCTCTACGTGTCGGCCCACACTTGATCAGTATCATCACCTCCATCATTGCATCACTATAACTGTCGATGAATGGATCTTCACTCCAAATCCTCCTCGAGGGATCCGAGAAGCGAATCTCCCTATGTGTCAGCAGTGATGCCACCATTGCTCTGCTCCTCTACGTCCTCTTTGCCCCGCACAAAAGTTAAGAGTCCCCAGCTCCATACAAGGCACTATCTGGTGGCTTGCAATGCCACCAATTCCTTCGACAAACTCCTTGTCGTAGTATGTTGATCACCCTGTGATCTTGTGTACAATCGTCATACCAAAACAACCAAAGGAGTATGCCCATAAACTGGTTGGCCATTGGCACTGACTAAGACTCCCCTAGCGAATGTGCACGCTCAATTGCTAGGTCAATTGTACCATCTAGGTCATAGTCAACCGACGTACCTGGGAAATGATAGGTAGTCCCACCCGGATCCCAATGCTAGTTTGGGCTTACAGTATACCCAATGCTTGGAAGCTCCTGTTGAGCTACACTTGGGTCCACCACCATCTCCATAGCCCACTCCATAGGGTACCAAATCAGAATCTCTCGCCATGCTACCCCAAGAGGGATCAAATGCATGACCTCCTGCACATAGAACAATCCCAACAGGCGGATGCTGCACCCTATGCAACTTTGATTGTTTCATCTTGTTATCCAGGTCAACACATGAGATCTGACTAGATAGTTCTGTCTCTCTCTCTCCAATGGGCAAAGGTGACCCAACAGTGCTGCTAACCTGGTCATCCCCTCTGGTATGTCTAGACAACTCTGCGTTTCTCAATCCAATGTGTAGGGATGGGTTGATAACGCTGTAGATTTTGTTAGTGCGCCTCTAAAGGGTCCACCACCATCTCCATAGCCCACTCCATAGGGTACCAACTCAGAATCTCTCGCCATCCTACCCCAAGAGGGATCAAATGCATGAATTCCTGCACATAGAACAATCCCAACAGGCGGATGCTGCACCTTGTGCAACTCTGATTGTCTCGTCTTGCTACCCAGGTCAACACATGAGATTTGAATAGATAGCTCTGTCTCTCTCTCTCCAATGGGAAAAGGTGACCCAACAGTGTTGCTAACCTGGTCATCCCCTCTAGTATGTCTAGACAACTTTGCCTCTCTCAATCCAATGTGTAGGGATGGGTTGATAAAGCTGTAGATTTTGTCAGTGTGCCTCTAAAGGGAAATATGCCAAAATCCCAACGTGTGGTCTCTATGTTGCCCCTCATCAATGGCTAGCCCAAAGGATGGTTGTACTTCCTCCTCCATCATGGGCTCAACATGAGCCTCCAATTGCGCCTCCATAGAGAACCCAACATGCAAGACATGCTCAGTTAGCTATAGGTGACTGTCCTTTGACAACTCTCTAATAGATATGGATGCCTCTGTACTTATTGTCTCCCCAAAGGATGGTTGTACATCCTCCTCCATCATGGTTTCGACATGAGCCTCCACCTACTCCTTCAGAGTCCATAGACAACCCAACATGTAAGACATGCGCAGTCAGCTGTAGGCTGACAACTCTGTCATAGATCTCGATGCCTCTGTACCTACTGGCTCCTCGTCAACAGTGAAGATGTCTCTCGACACCTCATCAACCAGTGGTGTGCTACTATCACTTGAGAACTCAGTCAAAACCCAACATACCTCATCAATGGATACCTCAACAACGGATGGCATCTCATCAACAGGTGTATGCTCAATTGTATCCTTGCCAACCATGGCCCCTTGAACTACTCTCTCGTCTTATTCCTTAATCTTCCTCATCATCCCAACAAAATTCCACTGAACCTCCATTGGTTTGTGCATTCCTCTTAGTTCATAGAACTCCCAAAAAGAGAGGGGCGCCTGAATGCCATGACCCAATGATTGGTATGCTTTCCAGTTTTCTCCCAATAACTCCACATCAGTTGCAATCATGTCTGGATTTCCAATTGTGGAATGGATCAACTTCTCCCCCACATCAATCATCATTTGTTGCATCCTAATCATTTTATTCAAGGTTATTGCCATGTTGTTTGATTCTAACCTTTCTTTGGATCCCAAGACTTCTAAGCTTTTATTCTTGTCTTGTCATAGAACGAAGGGTTTCCCACAGGTTGAGCCAAGATTATGGCTCTGATATCACTGTAATGTTCCTAATGGAAATATACAGTGATAAACAAAGCAAACAACCAAAAACATAGAAAAATCCTTAAGCATGAGAACACCATTTTAAAGTCAAAAACTGCGTTGTTGAGCCATTTTATTATAATATGAAGAGGGTACAATGAGGAGCTGGAAAGAGTGAACTTGGGTTTTCTCAAGGCAAGCTAGCTAAGCCCAAATGAATAATAAGAAGTCCCCCTCAAATATGCTACTTATCTATCTCCTGGCTTTGCCATAAACTGCCAAGAAATATGCTACTGGGTGTGAAGATCCCCTTCTAGGGCCTCCTTTGGTGCTTAGAAAATTTCGGGATATTAACCTCTGCCTCTTCACCAATAACCCACAAAAACTCATGAACGAATTGGCCAAATGTTGACCTCGAAATTTTGGCCCAAATTTCCCCTAGCTCCTCTAGCTACTGCCTGGATTGGGACCCTTGTTTGGTCCCTCAAATTTGCCCAAAAAATTTTGCCAAATTATTTTTGATGTCCTTGTCAAAACCCAAAAAAAACCCAGAAAGGGTTTGTCCTAGTTTCAACGCTGCAAAATTGCCCCCAAATGCTTGGCCCTCTTCCACAAGCAAAACATGTAACCTGTAGCAAATGTTGCGTTTGCTACTCTGACAAAATGCTAGAAAAACCCCCACAACACTTCCTTGGACTCCAGCTCAAGTTTTAGGCCCAAGCTCCCCTCACTCCTCAACTCCCAAGTGTCTCCTCCAAGCACTGTGCAGTCCCTGCTCTGTTGCTAGTGTTCCTCCAAGCACTGCGCAGACCCTACTCTGCAGCTAGTGTCTCCTCCAAGCACTGTGCAGTCCCTGCTTTGCTCCTAGTGTCTCCTCCAAGCACTGTACAGTCCCTGCTCTACTGCTAGCGTCTCCTCCAAACAAACTCGCACTCCCACTGTTGGAACAATAAAAAAAGGATGGAACTTCCTCCTTGGTCTGACACTCGAAGTCTACCGAAGCAAGGGTTGAGATCTCCGCTTGGAGACACTCGTGTGCTAAACAACACTCGCAGACTTGGCTTTCGCTCAAGCATGCTATGTCAGAGACAAGCTTCTAAATAGATGAATGAATGAGCAAAATGAGTGCTTGTGCCTCTTGCTCTATTTTCAAAGAGCGTCCAAGATGCCCATGTGGGCCCAACCTGACTTTCCCCGCCAACTTCGCTCCAATGAGATAGTGTTGCCCATGTGGGCTGCAATTTTCTATGAGTGGCCCCCATGTACCACTAGTGGCTCGATTTTTTGTTCCATCCTCTAATGTTTGGGCTCACATTTGATCAAAAATACATGCGGAGCCTCTAAACCCACACCTCCTAAGTGCTAATGTGAATTAATTCAAAACTGGCCAAAAATTGATATTTCCCTTACCAATTTCGCTAAGTGGGAATATCACATGGGTGCTAAGATTAAGAGGGCCGCTCCTTAGAGATTTGAGCCTCTCCCCAAGGCTTTGCACTCAGCTTCTTGAGATTCCAACCACTTGAAATTCTGTTGCTCCCTCTGTTGTAACGTTCTTCTTGAAGCCTCCTTTCTCAAGTTGCTCTCCTCTTCTCAACGTAGTCATGAGAATAATGAGCCTCTTTTTCCTTTTTTCCTCCCTTTTGTCTTCTCCATAAGATAGGAACCGGATCCTTATGATCTAATGGATGAGATTTAATCTCAAACCATTAGATCAATGGCTAGGATCAATCCCCCACTTGACCCCTCATACATGTGGTCCCCTTCTTTTAAAAAGTCTTCTAGTACTTTTAATGTTTTAGTACCATGGTCACTTTTTCCTTATAAAGTTACTTTACATCATAAAAGTCACTTTAATAAAATAAAGTGTACTTAGTACTTTTTCACATAAAGTAACTTTTAAATCACACGTGACTTTAATAATAAAGTACCTAGTACATCTCCACATAAAAAGTACATTAACTCCCTTGATGTTAATATACTCATATACTATCACTTAGACAAAAGGTGATTTATGTGTCTCCCTAGGCCAAAAGGAGAAAAGCCTAGGAAACACCACCTTGGTACATTTTCAACACTGCCTCTTACCGAGGAAGGTCTCTCACCACCCCCATCCTGTCTTTGAAGCATACATGCTTTCCCCTTAGCAATGACTTAGTGAGAATGTTTGCAACCTATTCATCACTTGATTTATACTCAAGCTTCACAACTTTCCTTTGAACCCAATCTCTGATGAAGTGGCATGTGATGTTTGTATGCTTTGACTTGCCATGAAATACTCGATTCTCAGAGAGTTTAATACAACTCTAATTATCATAGAATATCGTAGTTGGTCTTAGCCTCTGACCAAATAAACCAAAGAGCATCTGGTGAAGCCACAATGCCTCACAACTTGCCTGACTAGCTGCCATATACTTTGCCTTTGCACTGCTCAATGCCACTATCTCTGTTTCCTGCTGAACCATGACACATCTGCTAAGAGCAATGAGAAACAACACCTAAAAGTACTCTCCCTATCACTAGCACTGCTAGCCCAATCTGAGTTTGTAAGGTTACATGCCTTGACCCACAAGAAGAGAGGTAAACTCTGAGCATGCAACATTGCTTTAGCTACACCCACTATGGCCTTGTTCTTCCTCTCCGCCACCCCATTCTGCTGGCGGTTGTAAGGCAGTATAAACTCTCTTGATGCCAACACTCTTACAAAACTCCCTCTCGTTAGAGGTATACTCGTCCCCATTATCTGATCTCAACACCTTGATCTTCCTCCTTGTCTGGTTCTCTATAAAAGACTTAAACTGTTGGAACCTCTTGAAGACCTCATCCTTGGTGGTCAGAAACAAAATCCAGATCTTCCTGGAGTGGTCATTAATGAAGATACCATACTCATCACATCCAGTCAATGATAAATGAGACATAGGACCACAAATATCGGAGTGTACCAAATCAAGGATACTTGCAGCTTTGCTGTCCTTGTTCATGAAAGGTGACTCAGTGTACTTTCCCAACGCAGACCCCTTGCATGCATCATCATGCTTCGTGCTGAAGTCAGGCTGCAGGAAAACCTGTAACCATCTCCCTCAGCATCTTGAAAGCTCCCTGGTGCAAATGGGCCATCCTCCCGTGCCATAGCTCACACAACTCACTGTTGTGGTTTGCGCCACCATGGTTTTAATAGGCTGAAACATAAGCTTGTATAGCCTCCCACTACAGTCTCCAATCAGAGAAGAACACTTGATACTAGATCCTCTGGGATATATCAACACTTGCCCCTTTCGAAACAACACTTCATACTCCCTGTCCTCCAAGCTAGAGATTGATATCAAGCTCTTCTTCAACCCTGGAACATAAAAAACACCTGTCACCTTCAGAGGAGGTAATGACTCCCTCTGAAATGACACTGCCCCCCTCCTGCTACTCTTACCTTGGAGTTACTCCAAGCACAACCTCCAAGTCAATATCATCCTCTGAGAGACTCGTGAAGTGCTCTCTTACTTTGGTCATATGGCAGGATGCTCCACTGTTAATGAACCATGCACGGGAAGATGTAACATGAGTGGCTATACTCACCACCAAGGCAGACTCATCCACCTTTGCTGATAAGGAAAACTCAGTGTCAAATTTGGAAGCGAAATCTCTACACGGGGTTCCAACTTCGTCCTCTTCTCCTCAGGGATGTGTGAATATGTAATGCACCCAAAAATCGACCAACTTTCGGCTTCTTCCCAGTAAACACCTCAGGAGTCTTGCTCCCATAAGACTCTGCGTGGGCTCCTATTATGCAAATATACTACAATGTTACACGCCTTGACCCACAAGAAGAAAGGTAAACTCTGAGCATGCAACATCGCTTTAGCTGCACCCACTATGGCCCTGTTCTTCCTCTCTGCCAGCCCATTCTGTTGGGGTTTTTAAGGTAGTATAAACTCTCTTGATGCCAACACTCTTACAAAACTCCATCTCTTTGGAGGTATACTCGCTCCCATTATCTAATCTCAACACCTTGATCTTCCTCCTTGTCTAGTTCTCTACAAAAGACTTAAACTGTTGGAACCTCTTGAAGACCTCATCCTTGGTGGTCAGAAAGAAAATCCAGGTCTTCCTGGAGTCGTCATTAATGAAGATCACATACTAATCACATCTAGTCAATGATACATGAGACATAGGACCACAAATATCGGAGTGTACCAAATTAAGGATACTTGCAGCTTTGCTGTCCTTGTTCACGAAAGGTGACTTGGTGTACTTTCCCAAAGCAGACCCCTTGCATGCATCATCATGCTCCATGCTGAAGTCAGGCTGCAAGTAAACTTGTAACCATCTTCAGCATCTTGAAAGTTCCTTGGTGCAAATGGGCTATCCTCCAATGCCATATCTCACACAACTCACTGCTGTGGTTTGTGCCACCACGATTCTAATAGGTCGAAACATAAGCTTGTATAGCGTCCCACTACAGTTTCCAATCAGAGAAGCAGACTTGATACTAGATCCTCTGGGACATATCAACACTTGTCCCTTTCGAAACAACACCTCAAACCCCCTATCCTCCAAGCTAGAGATTGATATCAAGCTCTTCTTCAATCTTGGAACATAAAGAAGATCTGTCACCTTCAAAGGAGGTAATGACTCCCTTTGAAATGACACTGTCCCCACACCAAGCACAACCTCCAAGTCAATGTCATCCTCTTAGAGACTCGTGAAGTGCTCTCTTACTCTGGTCATACGGCATCATGCTCCACTGTTAATGAACCATGCACGGGAAGATGTAACATGAGTGGCTATACTCATCACCAAGACAAACTCATCCACCTCTGATGATAAGGAAAACTCAGTGTCAAATTTGGAAGCGAAATCGTCCACCTCTGCAGAGCAAAATTGGGACACTGAACAACATAGTGACCTATCTTCCCCCAAGCAGAGCATTTCACTTTTCTCATATCCTTCTGTGTCTTCTGCTTTCCCTTCTCTTGCTTCGCTCCACTAGAAGACCCCTTTTTGGCCTTCTTCTTGCCCTTCGCTGCAAGGGCGACATTCTCCTCACTTCCCCCACCACTCTTGCTGCCCGCCTTAGCACTTCTCCTGATGAAACTGTCCCACATCCTCCTCCAATCGGGAAGGTGCCTTCTGGCCATAATGCCGTGTATGAATCCATCTCATTTCTCGAAGAACCCATCCAAGGCAATCCTTACCAACTGGTTCTCTAGAATAGCCTCTCCCACGACAGCCAACTCATTCTTCACTTGTGAGATCTTGGTGAGATATGAGGTCACATTGTCGGTCTTGGTCATCCTAGTGTTTCGTAGCATCTACCTCAACACCATCTTCCTGTTCTCATTAGAGCTCTAGTGTAATGAGACCAAGGACTCCCACATCTGGTAGGCATATCTCATCTCGGACATACGAGGGAATAAATGGTCCTTGATGGCATCTAGAAGGATCCTCTTAGCCTTCACATTCTTCTTGTTGAAGTCCACTAACCGAGCTAATGTAGGTGGTTGCACAGTGCCCTCTACAATGTCCCACACTTCAACTTCCTCTAGTAAAAACATCATTCTTTTCTTCCAAGGGCTAAAATTATCAGCCCCTGCCAACATGTCCTCTACCCTCAACCCTGTTGTCATGACCTTCTCAACCAACAAATGGAGCAAATCTGTGAACTAGGAACCTTCCTCCCTCTCAACTGCTGAAGTCTTTGGGTTTCCAGCAAAGTTTTATCAGAGCTGTTCACTGTTAGCAGAAGTTTGAGCTTGCTGGTCTTTGTATCAGCTGCGAGAAGTATCTCTGGTATGACTCCTCTTTGACTCTGATACCATGTATAAATTTGTGTCTAGTTTGTAGCCCAACCCAGTTTTATGTTTTGCATGGTTTAATGCCCAAATCCATCATGAAATACAAGAATGACAATTGCATTTACATAAAACATTAGAGCTACTCTACCACATTCTTTTGCACAGCTAACACACTAGATAAAATAGCAAGCACACACAATTTAGACACAGTGATTTTTGGTCAAGTTGACCCTGGAAAGACCCCACTGCCTCTTGGGGAAAACCAGTGATGGAGAAGAAGATTTTATTTCGCTTTAAAGAAATTTGTACAACAAAATATAAGAAGAGTTTGACTTATATCTTCCTTTTTGGTTGCTTCTCAGAGGTCTCTTTAACACTGAAATTTTTGGACTGATGTGTGCTTCCTCACAGTCCTCTCCTTCCAGCGAAAAATGCATCGTCCTATTAAATTTCAGAACACAGGAAATGTATATCAAGGAATAGTCATTTCTTAGCTGGAAATGACACTTCTGTAACAGGTATCTCCTCCCAAAATAACTCGCTGTAAACTGTGCCTGAAATCCTCACTGTACCATGCTTCAGAGGCCGAAATTTTCACCTCTCAGGCCCGAGAATCTCGGCCTCTCATTAACAGACTGAAGCGAGAAATAAATGATACCTGTACGCTGCCTTTAAACCCAGAAGGTAATTCAACCTGGGTGCTAAGATTAAGAGGGATGCTCCTTAGAGATTCAAGCCTCTCCCCAAGGCTTTGTACTCAACTTCTTGAAATACAAACCACTGGAAATTCCCTTGCTATCTGTGTTGTAATTTTCTTCTTGAAGCCTCCTTTCTCAAGCTGCTCTCTTCTTCTCAATGTACTTACGAGAATAATGAGCCTTTTTTTCCTTTTTGCCTCCCTTTTGTCTTCTCTATAAGATAGGAACCCTATCCCTAAGATCTAATGGCTAAGATTTAATCTCAAACCATTAGATCCTAATCCCCCACTTGATCCCTCATACATGTGGTCGCCGCCTTTAAAAAAGACTGACTTGTACTTTTAAATTTTAATGTTTTAGTACCATTGTTTTCTTATAAAGTCACTTTAATAAAATAAAGTGTACTTAGTACTTTTTCACATAAAGTAACTTTTAAATCACATGCGACATTAATAATAAAGTACTTAGTACATCTCCACATAAAAAGTACATTAGCCTCTTTGATATTAATAAACTCATAATATCACTTAGACTAAAGGTGATCTATGTGTCTTCCTAGGCCAATTAGAGAAAAGCCTAGGAAACATCTCCTTGGTACATTTTCAACACCGACCACATCTTCCACCATCTCCAAAATGGCCCACATCTTGCTAGTTCTACAATAGTTTATAACTACTAGCTACTGGAATTCTAGTGCAATTTTAAGGCTCTTACCACACTTGTGTGGCAATTGACATGGCCTGACGATTGCTAGGTCTACCAGACATAGAGCTTGAAATAATCTTTATAATGGTCCTAGAAAGGCTCCAAATAAAGGTTGTAAGCCGGAAAAGTTGAAGTTTAACTAGGCTTCTTGGGGCTCACACTCGTTTTGCCATTTAATCTTCTAGGGTTAGTGAAAAAATTAGGTATGTTCTATGCTTAGAGCAATTTATTTCAATTTTCATAGTTAGCTCAATATCTTTTCCAGACTAGCAATCACATCACCCTTAAAGTAAACTGCAGATAGAACATAAACATAAATCGCAGAAGACAAGCTAAGACAAGAGGACACAAGATGTGGCCCTAGCCAGGGACAAACCCCAATGTGGGGAAACCCATGATCAATTCTTTTTATATGTTCTTTAATAGTTCAACAGAGAGAGAGAGAGAGAGGGATTAGGATCTATTTGCTGGAGCAATCATTGAATATGGGATTCCTCAAAAATCAAATCCCCCCTGGTTGTCACAAAGGATCACGTTGGTATTCATCATGTGTACAAACAACTCACTAAAGAGCTTCCACAACCAGGCAGCTTTATACGAACTCATACTTGTGGTTGTGTATTTTGTCTCGACGGTGCTTCTAGCAACTGACTTCTGCTTCCTGCTCATCCAGGATATCGAACCAGAACCCAAAAAGAACCAACATTGAGAAGTGCTCTAATGATCCTCCACACTGCCTGCCCAGTCAGCATATGAATAATCATGCAACTTCATATTTCTGGCAGTGTATCTCAATCCATGAGAGATTGTGCCCTGAAGATATCTCAGAAGATTCTTGGCACCAATCCAATGAGGCTCAACCAAAAATGAGCTCACCATGCTAACTGCAAAACATATATCCGGACGGAAGTTCACCAAGAACATCAATGCAAATGAGTTTATGAAACTCAAAGGCATTTCCCAAATCTGGTCTGGCATCACCACCATATAACTTTTGAAAGTTAAGATCCCCGAGGTAGTCATGGGCTTGCAATTACCATTCCACATCTGGAATCCAACTCCCTCTTACTTTTGCAAGTAAAAGAGTCTGCACCTGTCAGAAATAGGTCGTTCTCAGAAGGTGCCGGTATGAGAGGTCTATCATCCACAACCTTCAAACAATGGTTTGGATCGGCTTCACTCTTAGTGAATCTCAGCTTCATCTGACAGCGATCAATCCTCTCATATCAAACCCGGGGTGATTTGCTACAAGCCATAGAGGTCTTTCTTCCACCTGCACACATGAGATTCCTGATCATGAATCTCAAACCTCCTCGGATTGTTCGAAACCTGTGGACTTGCTACATGAGGGGAATGGTCCCCTCGTAAGATTTTCCTTCGGTACATCTCAATCATGTACCTTCAAGCTCCTTTTGAATTCAGGCATCTCTGTCATCATCTGACTCAGACCTTCGGTGCTATGTGTCAACTGACATGGTCCCCAATGGACCACCCTGCAACTTAATACAAATTGCCAACTTTGAACCCATGAGTAAAAGCATCTTTGAAAATTTCATTTTCAAACACCTATCTTTCCATCGATGAATGCCACCCTGTAGCCTTTGACTTCCATTGCCGAAATGGACACCAAGTCCTTCTTGCGATTAGGTACATAAAATAAATTCTGTAAATGAATCGAGTTACCCTTATTCAATTGAGGGGTAGTATTCCCTACACCCTTTCCGGAATAGGTGGCATTGACTCCAAGTATAATCCCACGATTGTTTTTATCTCTACTAAATTAGAGAGATCACCCTTCTATTCGATGAAGTGCCTTGAAGCACTATAATCAATAAGCTAGATTCCCACAGAATCTGAAGGAGAGGGCCAATACAAGATAACGCTTCTTTATCTTATCAGAAACAACATTTGATTCTTCATACCCGGGGTTCCTTGCTTTCTTGAAGAGTCGGCTGTTTCCTTGATGACTTGGATTACCTGTCATTCCTTCGATCATTGAATATGTCCTTGGAATGATTGTTATTTTCATCAAGAGATGTGTCCCTGCCATTCAGACACTCCTTCGCATAATGCTGAACTTATTACAAACAAGGTATCTGTCTTTCCTTCCACCCTTAGATCCAGACTTCCTAATGAAGTGATCTTTAGGTAGGCCATCAGAAGCTTCCGTTGCGCCATTCTGATAATATTCTTTGCTTCGATTTCACCCTTGGTGAATTTGAAGAGGTATGAGGAATCCACTGATCCTTTTGTCCTTTCCCAACTGTATTAGATGATTGCTCTTTCACTCTTGTTTGGGCACTGTCTTCACCTCAGTGTTGGTTCCATGTTAATTTTAGGTATGTTCTATGTTTAGAGCAATTTATTTCAATTTTCATAGTTAGCTCAATATCTTTTCCACATTAGCAATCACATCAACATTAAAGTAAACTGCAGATAGAACATAAACATAAATCGCAGA
>APFE030548668.1:102264-116172 GCA_000404065.3 Pinus taeda
AGAAGACAAGCCAAGACAAGAGGACACAAGATGTGGCGCTAGCCAGGGACAAACCCCAATGTGGGGAAACCCTTGATCAATTCTTCTTATATGTTCTTTAATAGTTCAGCATAGGGAGAGAGAGAGAGATAGTACATATACGACAGAAGTCAACACTTTGACTTATCTAAACAAGAGCATAGATCATCTCTAAGTAGATGATACATGAGGTAGCTGAACTCAGTTGAAGACATGCTGCTTCAACTGATTCTCCCTGGTGACTCCATCACCAAGTGGCACCTATCATTGTGTTGCTCCTTATCATCATGTTGCACCTCATTGTGCTGCACCATGCTGCACCCATCATTACTATGATGCATCCCATCATGCTTTACCAATCATGGCTGTACCCATCACTGTCCTGCATCATGCACCATTGTTGTCCCAATGTGTTTGCAGCACCATGCTTACCATGCTGTCCCATCGTGTTTGCAGCACCATGCTTGCTTCTGTCCCATTGAAGCGTTGCTGTACCATCTGCTGTCCCAATTTGCAGCACCATGCTTGCTGCCCCAATGTAGCATCGCTGTAGCATGTTGCTGTCCCAATTTTGCAGCACCATACTTGCTGTCCCAATTTGCATTGCTGTACCATGTTGCTATCCCAATTTTGCAGCACCATGCTTGCTGTCCCAATTTGCATTGTTGTACCATGTTGCTGTCCCAATTTTGCAGCACCATGCTTGCTGTCCCAATGTTAAGCATGACTAGCCCTCTAGTGCTATGGCCATGCCTAGGAGAGGCTCCTTCATACCACGTTGACCTTTTGAGGGACTGTCCATCTCAATGCAGCCCTACATTAATTCCAACAGCTTGCTATGGCCTGCGGCCTAGCTTGCTGTAGCTTTTGGTCTCCTCAACGTGCCCAAACAGTCACTTAATTTCCAGCGTTATTCCTCATCTACTCAGCCTTGCAGCTTGCCCTCTCGGCCCTAAATCCTTGGTCCTCAATCCAACAATTCTGTCAGTTGAAGTGGCTTGCGGCTAGGGCATCATGGACCTGCGGCTAGGGCAGGATAGACCAGTGTTTATGGCAGAATGAATAGGCTTTAGATCAGCCAGGTTAGGGCAGATTTAAGACAGCGTTAGGGCTGATTTAGGACTGCAGCTAGGGCTTGTTAAGACCTCCTCCATAGCCTTGTTAAACTTCTTCCATGAGCTCCTTTAGGTCAACGTAGATCCCTTCCATAGCTTCGCTGGCCTGTCTTCTTTGTTGCGGCTAGGGCTGCTTCCTTTCCTCCAACGTCTAGGGCTTCTTCCTCCTAGATTTCTCTCACACACTAAAACCCAAGACAAGTGGAGAGAAATCAAGAGAGAAGTGTGTGTAAAATGATTCTCAAGTCATCTCCTTTTATACTAAAACGTTGAGCACATGTGGAGGTTATTTGGTCTTTGGCTGACCTTGACGAATTGTCCCATAACACAAATAAATTCATCTCCATGAATACTTATCAGAATATGATAATCTTTAGATCAATCTTACACCTCTCGCTGAGAGGGATCCAAGAAAATATCAGCTGCCATTAATAAGATGACCCACATGGAGTTTGGCCCTAGTTGCCAATTTTAATAGTTAGTGTTTTGAATCTTAGGGCTTTAGACCTATGTTAAAAAGGCAGTTTCAGCGTATTGTTATGCTCATTTTTTTGCAAATGAGCATAATGGATATATCTCTCTCCAAATAAGCTATCACCATTCTAGCCAGTTTGTATTGCTTTGCTTAGTGGAGTGTTTTCACGATTTCATTCATTAGTAGAGATTGTGTTTCATTGTGGTCGCCTTCTTTGAAAAAGACTTCCTAGTACTTTTAATGTTTTAGTACCATTGTCACTTTTTCCTTATAAAGTCACTTTACATTATAAAAGTCACTTTTATAAAATAAAGTGCACTTAGTACTTTTTCACACAAAGTAACTTTTAAATCACATGCGACATTAATAATAAAGTACCTAGTACATCTCCACATAAAAAGTACATTAGCCCCCTTGATATTAATAAACTCATAATATCACTTAGACAAAAGGTGATCAATGTGTCTCCCTAGGCCAAAAGGATAAAAGCCTAGGAAACACCTCCTTGGTACATTTTCAACACCGACCACATCTTCCACCATCTCCAAAATGGCCCTACATCTTGCTGGTTCTACAATAGTTCATAACTACTAGGTACTGAACTTCTAGTGCACTTTTAAGGCTCTTACCATGCTTGTGTGGCAATTGACATGGCCTGACGATTGCTAGGTCTACTAGATGTAGAGCTTGAAATAATCTTTATAATGGTACAAGAAAGGCTCCGAATAAAGGTTGTATGCGAAAATTGTGGCTTGGAAAAATTGAAGTTTAACTAGGCTTCTTGGGGCCCACACTCGTTATGCCATCTGATCTTCTAGGGTTAATGTTTTGAATCTTAGGGCTTTAGACCTATGTTAAAAAGGTAGTGTCAGCCTATTGTTATGCTCTTTTTTTGCAAATGAGCATAGTGGATATATCTCTCTCCAAATAAGCTATCACCATTCTAGCCAGTTTGTATTGCTCTGCATAGTGGAGTGTTTTCACGATTTCATTCATTAGTAGAGATAATGTTTCATTGTATTACTTTTCTCTTTGTAATGTCTTTGTGCTATTTCCCCTTTTATTGCTATTGTCTTTTCATTCGCAACGTATTCAGGACCAATTCCAAAGTTTGGACTCGTACTAGAATCAAAGGGTGCATTTAGTAGTTTTTATGGAAGCAGTGGTGGGCTGTTGTGGTAGCGTCTTCCAAAAGGGTTAGGGCCTCTGTCCTATATATCATGAACTATCCTCTTCCCATGAATCACAGATCTCATTTGAAAAGGATATCTCAATCTTGCTGGACCAAACCAAAGTACAAATGAACGTTGGTTTTGGATATTCAGTTACTCCTTGGGGATCCAGACCTTAAAATCCAATTGTCTGTGGTCTGACAATGAGCACATACCAACGTAAACCTTTCTCTTTTCGGCCAACAATGTTATCTACCAAAATTTCTGGTTTCAGGGTGATTGTGGTCTTCCACTTGGAAAACAACAGTCTGTTTTGGCTTTGGAGAATGCTTCTGCTCGCCCTTCTCTGCAAGAACCTCTGGAAACTCCCCACACTAGTAGATTTAGTGTTGGATGGTGAACCTACTCCAACTTTTCATGTCAGAGGAATTATTTCTGAATGCCAGAATTGCTGAAGTTGTGCATAAATGCAAATGACTGCAAGGGAGATTTGTTGTTTGCCAGACACTGGTCCTATTGCAGTTGCAACACTCTTTTAATTTCACAGACAGTGTTGTGGTCTACTGGGCACAGCCTATTGGGTGCAGCTGCACAACATGTTCGGTTTGACCTTTTGACCTTTCTTCTCTGCCATTTTCCCACTTGCTGCTAACTTCGTTGCCACCATGAATGAAGTTTTGCTTCTCCTTGGAAGATAGTAAGTTACGACTCTGAACTATCTCTGTAAATCATTTTCAGCATTGTTGCTAATTGAAAATATGGAATTTACTATTTAGTTTAGAAGATTGGTTAGTGAGTTGCTTATGTATGACGGAGTGCTAAAAAATTCAGTACAATTGGTGAGCTCAGTTTATCCTCAGTTTCATTGAATTTGAACTTATCCAGACTATCTATTAATGGCTGTTTTTTTTCATTCTGGCTTGAAGTCAGACAGACTTATAGGGGGTGTAGAATATTTTGTAATCTTTTGCCATTTGGGCTTTGTGTGCAAGTTATTTCTGGACAGGACTTCTCAAGAATGGCTATCCCTATGAATTGTCATAATTTAATGTTTGGATTAACTGAAGCTGTTTAAACTGTATTTGCAGGCTTTGTTCAATGCTTGTTTGGAAAGTGCTTGTAGTGAACAAGGAGCCAGAATGTCTGCTATGGACAGCTCTAGCAGAAATGCTGGTGAGATGCTTGATCGGTTAACCCTGTCTTATAACAGGTACGTCTTCCATTAATGGTCTTTTGCTTTCCATTATAACAATTCAACTTCATTTCGTGATTTTCTAAGTCCTATATTTTCAGGGTGTGATTTGACGTGTCCCCCTGCGCTAATATATCTTCTATTAATTTTTGTGTAACAGAACTCGTCAAGCTTCGATTACAACAGAATTGTCAGAGATTATTTCTGGTGCTGCAGCTTTAACAGGATAAAACTTGATTGACATCAGGTGCTTGACATCAATGTGGCTTATATTTGTTCATAAACCCAAGAAGCATTTTATTGAATCGTGAGATTGATTTTTTAAATTTTGCATGGCGTGAAACTTGCACAATGGGAAAATAAATTCTAATAATTATGATTGCATGACAGTTCTTTGAAGGAGAGTCTGGTTCATGGTTCTCCGTTATTCTAAATTGAATCGAGAGCTTGAATAAGTATTTTTTGGAATTGGTTTTAACATTTTTTACAACTACTAAAGATTATTCATTTTCTGACATAAATTAAGATTTTTTGATGCAAACTTGTCAAATACAACCTTGTTAAGATTATTCATTTTTTTTTTTGGTTGAACATATGGTGATTTCAGCCAGCTCTTTTGAGTCAATTGGACCTTCATTGTGATCGGCTCTATTAAAGTACCATGAAAGAGAACCGTTTAGAGTCAACACCATGTTGGGTAGTGACTTTCGCATTGCAATAGTTGAGGTTGACCTGATATTTTAATGTAATTAATATGGGCCATCTTAACCTTTGACCTATTAAGTAACAAATTGTTGGTACCTATTAAGCACCAAATGATAAAATAACTTGGTGCAAACTTTTTAACCTTAATACAAATCGGGGATAAGATAAATCTATGCTATTGGGAAACACGACAGTGGAAGAGGCCTAAAGAAGCTTGGGAAGAATGTGTGTGTATGTTTTGCACGTCTGGGGCAGTGGAATCAGAAAAACATTTTATTTTGGAATGTGTTGTATTCAAAGACATCAGAGAAAGTTATGGGAATATTCTAGCATTGGTTTCTTGGCATTGTCTTTTCAGTGTATTGAATAAGTCGTCATCTTCTTTCTTCCCCTTTTTTTTCTTTAGTTAAAAATTGTAATGCAGATGACAATGCTACTAAATGAAATGAATAAATTGCACTGGTGGATATGCATTGACAAAAGCAAACTTGTAAGAATAAGAAAGTCTTCTTTCTTCCCCTTTCTTTCTTTAATTAAAATTGTAATGCAGATGATAATGCTATGAAATGAAATGAATAAATTGCACTCATGGATATGCATTGACAAAAGCAAACATTTAAGAATAAGAAATTTTTGAAGAGTGTATATTTCTTCAAAGTTAAGTACAAGAATCGAGGTTATCAATTTTATGACTAAAGATATCAATGTGAAAGGAATTAATAGGGTCACATACATCTCTAAAGGAACATGCTCAAGAGGAGGGAAACTTTGATAAAATTAGAAAAGTAATTCTCCTGAAAGAATGCGTTGACATTCGTATGCAGGGTTATAAATTGTCTTCGCATGTAGGGTTATTATTGGCTTACGCTAGATGTTACGCTAGATGACATTTAATCATACTAATTCATTCTATGAGATGATTGTGGACAAGGAATAGTAAGTTACCATACAAAGGGTGAAATATTGTGCTATTTGATCACCATCTTCAGAAAAATTGCCCCTCTATGTTTTTTTTTCAGCGTGGGAAAGAAATCGAGAGGAAGCTGAAACTGCGTGGCCGTGGCCGTGGCCACTGGGTTATCAAATCACGGTTACACTTCGACATGAATTTGTTGATTTTGATATTTTAAACTGTATTTACTGTAATGGATCATGTCAATACGACGGAAGTAAGAAGATAGTCTTGATTTTTTTTGGTAGTTTCTTTGTTTATTTATGTCTCTCTATTTTTCTACCCAGCTACCCAGCTAGGCGGAGTTTAGGTTGTGGTTGGTTTTAATGTTAAATGGAAAAATGATCTGGTGAAATGCTTTCACCGGGATTGTGAAGGACTCGATCGAGCTAGGACATCCTTTCAAAGAGTTTATTCCTCCACAAATGGTTCCTACTTTCAATGCCTCTCCATGAGATTTGAACATGATACTTGATGTTGACTATACCCCACACAAACCCACTCACTGGGCTACACCTCATGAGTGTTATAGCTTGAATGGAAGAATGATCTTCCTGTAAATGGGACATTGTCACCAGGTTTGTGAGACTCACTCGAGCTTGGACACCCTTAAAGATAATTTATTTCCTTCATAGGTGGCTCCTACCCTAGATCTCTCCACATGTGGTTTGAACTTGAGATCTAATGGGGGTCTATACCTCACACAAATCCATTGGCCTACACCTCATAGGTATTGTTGCTTGAAATATTTATTAGGAGTTTCAATAAAGTCAGTTCAAAATTTAAGAAAAAAAACAAATATGATAAAAATCAAGGGTTAAGATTATTAATTATTGGATTATGTTTTTGTAACAAAATAATTGAATACATATGAAAGAAAAAATAGAACAAGATGAAATATAAGGTATGATATAGAACAAGATGAAACATAGGATATGTAATCACATGGTACAAAAAATATAAAACCATCTAAGAAATTTATGGCTATCTCACTTGTGAATATTTACCCGATCTAACTTTTGGTTAATTGGTGCCAGTAATAGAGCACCATAGTTAACTAAGTCTTGTCAACACATGAGAGATGATATTGTTTGTCCTTTCGCAATTTCCTTTGCACTCAATCTCTCTTTCAACTATTTTGGGAGTGCTATGTAGGGATAATGTTTTCGAGAGCTTCAAAGATAGATTCATAGATGGATGTTTAGAGGCCTTGCCATTGCTAATAAACTCGTTGCTCTTGATGGAATTCTGTAAGCTCTTCATAGCTGCTATATTTGATTTTTCTTTCTTTTCGCCACCCACTTTAACCATTTGGAGAAGATTCTAAGTCGTTTCAATTGTAATTTGTTCTCTCACTTTAATTGCTTGGGATGTTTGTACTCTTTTTTTAGTAAAGGGGTGAATATGGACTCATTGAAATTAAATTGCAAGGTGTTAGTAATATCAATCATGTGGATTTTATGATATATTATTGAAATGAACTACGTAAAGTATTACCTAAATGTATAACATATTTTGTCAAGCACATAAATGATGTTAGGGGATCTTTTTCAACTCATCCAAGTCATTGATTATTTACCAAACTTATTGATATATCACTTATTTTGTATAGAATCTGAGAAGCATGGAATTTTTTTGCCTTTGATCTATCTTGGCATTGGATGTGATATAAGAGGGGATTTGATCATGGTATGACCAATGCTCCACTTTAGCATCTGATTAAATATCTTCGGAAAATATTTACTTAAAAAACACAATTCTTAGATAGTAAGACCTTTGAAAATAAAATTTTGGAGGATGGAAGAGCTGGCATAATATTTCATTGAAATTTGATTTTCTTTATGTAGACTATCTAACAATTTAGTTGATTTAATAATGAATATTACCATATGAATTATATCAACCTAATTTATGCATACAACACATTGTAGAGATTGGATGTGGAATCATGGTAAAACCTATTTGGATTTAGAAGCCAACATTTCTATGTCAATGCCTTTGCTTTCTCTATTCCTTCCATCATAAATTAAATTGGCTTTGGAGTTTTTAGATTTGGCAATGATATGGGTGAATCAGATAGAATATGGCTCCTTATGGCTCCTTAGATGCAAATATTTTCTTGGCTTATAGTATATAAGGGCCTACACAATTGGTGCTTGTATTATGGCAATTGTGGGCAACACATAACATTTATTTGATTCTCCTTAGATGCAAATATTTTCTTGGCTTATGGTATATAAGGGCCTACACAATTGGTGCTTCTTGTATTATGGCAATTGTGGGCAACACATAACATTTATTTTGGATTTGTAGACTTGTACAATAAAATAGAGTATTTGGAGACATAAATTCCTCAATAAGATCCACTTTAATATTGCCTTGCTAGGTGATGGCTTTGATGGACCATTTCATTTTAGAGGGATACAAGGTTTTGAGTTGAAGTTGCAATTTGGAGTTAGAAGCATTCTTCCAAAGAGATGCACATGGATGTTTTATTGAGGTACAATTTGATATAAAAGCTTTCATTGTGGTCTTCATATAGACATACTTGTTTGCACATTAGATATTCTACTTGTAATTTGTTAAGAAGGCAGCGTTTTTGGCAAAAAACAAAAAAATTGCATTTCTTTGCTAACCAATTTTATTTGTCATTGACTATATGTGATAACATTTTTTTTTTTCATTTCACTATGGAATATATATCATGGGGAAACCCTTTGGGCACTTGCCCTTTTTTCGAGTATGGTACATGGGTACATTTATTGGTTGTAGTATTGACAACCTAATCCAACAGAGATGTTAAATGAAGGCCTAATGATCCACAAAGGTGGCTAGTTTGGGGACTTGACCTCATGATTTAGGGTTAGAAGCATTCTTCCAAAGAGATGCACATGGATGTTCTATTGAGGTACAATTTGATATAAAAGCTTTCACTGTGGGCTTCATATAGACAAACTTGTTTGCACATTACATATTATACTTATAAGTTGTTAAGAAGCTAGTTTTCTTTTGCAAAAAGCACAAAAAATGCATTTCTTATCTAACCAATTTTATTTATTGTTGACTATACATGATTAATTTTATTTTATTTTTTTTTGCTATGGAATATATATCTTGGGGAAACATTATGGGTGCTTGCCCTCTTTTCGAGGATGGTACTTGGGGTACACTGATTGGTTGTAGTATTGACAACCTAATCCAACAGAGATGTTAAATGAGGCCTAATGATCCACAAAGGAGGCTAGTTTGGGGACTTGACCTCATGACCTCCCTCTTGTAATTCACAATATGCAGCCACTGAAGCAAACCCATGATTTTTTTTTTGGCCAATGAAGTGTCTGCGACATATAATTCATCGCTCTCTGTAGACCGTAAGCAAGAATGAGAGCGTTAGTACCTTGCTAGCGCCACAATAATATGCTCAAACAATAACTTGTGCCACAATAATATGCTCAAACAATAACTTGCTCATTTGTATGTACTCCACCCCCTTCAGAATTGAACATGTGACCTCTAAGGAGAAAAGCTAGTTTGTAATCGCTACTACCACTTAAGATGTATAATCATTGTTTCTGTTATTATCTAATAATTTTCTTATTTTTTTCATTGAAAACTACCTAGACTTACAAAGTTTTCATTTGAATTATAAGACTTGTTTCATAAGAATGAAGGTTGGATATTCCTTTTCATAGCTTATGTTATTCTTAAGGAACAAATCAACACAATTATATTTTATAACTTCCCCTTGTTTTACCCTTGCTACTATGGCGACCGCACAACATGGAGAGAGCCACGACTCACTGCAATTCTAATTAATATTTGATATTATTAATTAAAATTAATTAATTAAAATACACAATTGAAAGTTGGATTGCCTTAATCCTTGGTCAGAGGGAAGAAAGTTGTAACCTTATCCACCATATTTAATTTTTGAACAACTAGCAACTAAGAAAAGCCACTTCCCCTATCATAATTTTAATGATATACAGTTGGATTGATTCTTAGAGTCGAATGACTTCGCTGGTTTTCTGGCATCATGAAAGGACATGTTGGCTGGGCGGTGTTGACCTTGATTTTCTTTCCTCTTTACAGTTTGAAGAGAGAAGGCTTAAAGAAAAAGGCAATGGCTATCTTTCATTGCCCTCTTAGCTTGTGTTAGGGATGTAGAGGATATTGATTGCAACCTATCTTGCAAAGTTCTTTAGTACCAACCCACTTGTGCATCCCTATCATTTACATTGTCACTATCACTTGCATATTCATTTAGACTATCACTCCATATTTATTTGATCTCTACAACTATCCTTTATCTGGTATGATTAGTAGAACTCTTAGAACCCTAGCTCCTTCATGCTAACTTCCATTCATAAGATTAAGAGTGATTAGCTCATTGACCAGAGTGCCATTGCGTTATCTCTGTTGGAAATGTAGAAACTAAATTCAAAGTGCTTGCTTGAGTGCTTGCTATCTTCCATTAAACTACCTGCAAATTCCTTAGACCTTGGATCCGCCTTGGGGGTGGTCAGCTACAAGAGAGATTATCGTGTAGTTGACCTACGATTGGAAGGAGAGTGGGAGTCCCACCTTTAATTGCCCCTTCAAATAAGCAATGTGGTCTATGATCCTTGTGTTATGAATCTTGAGTTATGCTTGTTTATAATGAGCGATGTATATTTAGGTTTGTATGGGTTATGGTTGAATACTATTTAATTACATAATCACGACAACTGTGTGAGATGTTCATGGTCTCTTAATTTGTCTGGTTTTGATTACTCCACTAATAATTTTGAAAGTACAACTGATTTTTGGACAATGCTAGAATTGAATTGTGCACCCTATGTGCGTGAAATGTTGAATTGGTATTGTAAATTTGAAACCCATGACATCTCAAAATTTTTTGTTGTTTATTTGAATGTCTTGTAGCTTCTGGAAAACGCTGATTTATTATTTTGACAACTAGCTGAGGCATTGCAACATTTAACTACATATGTTTATGACTATTGGAAATGTATATATGTCTATGTGTATTCTACAACGTATAAATTATGCCTCTTATATTCATGAATGTAGTTAGAATTACATGTTTGATTGATGCAAAACTACATATCTTGTGTGACTAGGTAAAAGAACTTATACTTTATCTATAAATTGGATTGGATGCCCCTGAATCTGTATATTGTTTGTGAAATGATTGAAATAACCCATGTTTCATAATTGATGATATAATAGAGAAAACGAGCTAAGTATGTCAATACACAATTTTTCTTACATTACTTGCTTGTCCTATTATAAACCTAGCTCTCTCAGCCATGTTGGTGAGTAGTTGAGACATACATACATATACATACACACACACACACACACACACATATATATATATATATATTGAAGAAGAAGAAGAAGAAGAAGAAGAAAAATTCATAGTTTTCATTAAAGAGTGATGAAAATTACATTCAAAATATGCACGAGTGCATACAAAACTGGGTTGTTTTTTTAGGTACAACCATCCATCTAAAACATCAAAATAACATGTCCTTTAAGCCTTTCCCATGTCTAGTCAAATAAGTCCATTCGTACATATCATAAATAGATAGCCAAAAAGCAATAAACTACTAGTCATTTTAGGAGTATATCTCATAGAAAACACAAAAAAATAAATGTAATGTCTTCATTCATGAAGGATATCCATCTACACACCTTTTATGAAAGGCCTATGTTAGTACTCAGAATGTGTCATCTCGCTGCTTCACAATTTTCCAAATTCCCAATTTTTTTCCAGCTCTTGCTTTGGAGAGAGCATTTGCAGTAATGTTCCTTTCCCTGTATATGTGACAACAAGAAATATGATCAAAACCATGTTTCAACTATATATATATCAACATTTATGGTCCTTTCTCTGATAGAAAGAGGTTTTGGGACTGAATCAACTCATGTGGTTTGATGCGTTTGGGTTCACTTATACAAGTCGATGATTTTAATTTTTCTATGGAAGCAAATGAGATATGGGGACATAAAAGCAAGGAGGATAAGTTAAGGGGATATTTCAAGGACTTATTTGCACAAAAGTATCTATTGGATATCAGGCCCATTACAATTATGCATACTTGGAGGAATGGTCGTATAGGGAATGAGGGGGTATCTAAAAGGCCGAATCACTTTTTTGTTCAGTCATACTTGGTTGGTAAATTGGAGGATTTGGCATCCTAGATACATATTCCCCATATATCTGATCACTGTCCATTTTTTTGGAATGGTCCGAAAAAAATCAAGTCTCTAACCTTTCAAGTTCAATCATTCCTAGTTGAAGGAGAAAGAGTTTACAAAGCTGGTACATGTCTCTTGGGAAAAAACTATTCTTGTTCGAGGACTTTCAAGTATGGAAACCTTTTCTTACAAACTTAAAATTTTTGAAGAATCGATCATAATATGGGTTAAGGAAAAGAAAAACGCTTGGAAAAGGAACTATCTTCGGTTGGAAATTTGATTGCGACATTAGATGACCCATCTAAACCATAATATTTCACTGTTGACACCAAAAAGAAGTTGCTAATACTAGAGGAAAGGAGAAATAAAGTTCTGAAAACCAAAGAAGATGAGTGGCACTTAAAGAGAAGGGTAACTTGGGTGGAAGGAGGAGACAAAAACACACGATTCTTTCATAATCAAACCTCTTTTAGAAGGATACAAAATGCCATATGGTGCATTAAATATAGAGAGGGAACAATTTTGACATCCCAAAAGGATATTCAAAGGGAATTGATTCACCTTTTAAGCAGTTTATACAAAGTTAGAGAAGGTGATTTTTTCGAAAGACAGAAGGGGATTCTTAATCTCTTTCCTAACATGGTGAACACAGAGGAGAAGGAACCATTGAAGAGGTCGATTTCCAAGGAAGAAGTGTTGGTAGTTCTGAAAGCATTGGCTAGAGAAAAGAGTCTAGGACCAGATGGTTGGTATGTGGAGCTCTTTCTGCATTTTCAAGACATAATGATAGAAGAACTTAGAAATATGGTTGAGAAATCATGATGCATATGTTAGATAACAAGAGTGATTAATGCTACATTCGTAGATCTCATCCCTAAGGTTGCAAAGCGTTGAACCTTTGTTGATTATCATCCTATTTCTTATTTAATATAGTTTACACAATGATTTCTAAAATCATTGCTGGCAGGATTAAATCTACATTGCCCAAGCATGTTACCTTGAAACAATTTGGTTTTTTAGACAACAGACAAATACATGATGCAATGTCCATTACATAAGAGTGTATTCATTCGATAAAAACCCGTCATATAGAGGCTTGTATCGTGATGATATATTTAAACAAATTCTACGACAATGTGGACTTGGAATTATTAAGGATGACCTTACATAAGATAGGATTTGGGGTCAAGTTAGTAGATTGGATCATAGCTTGCGTTACATCAGTGAAATTTGTGGTCATCATCAATGGGGATCCCAATAGGTTTTTTCAAGTCAACAAAAGGCCTTAGCTAGGGGTGCATTCTGTCATCCCTTTTGTTTCTGTTTGTTATTGACAATTTAAGTAGAAGGAACTTAGAGGCTTGATCAAGGGGACTTATATCAGGTTGTAAGCTATCTAGGAAAATCATTTTAACACATCCTATATTTGTAGATGATGTCCTCTTTTATGGGGAGGTTAAAATATATGAATGGCGTGCCTTTTATCATATATTACAAAGTTTTGGGGAGGCCTCGCGTTTACTATTAAGGAAAATTTTGCCTTGATTTCGACAAAGCATGAGGATGCCTTGATGCTGAAGATTGCCAAAATATTTGAGGTTAAGTCGATTAAAATCTTTGAGGTTAAGTCGATTAATATGGAAGGAGATTTTAATTTTCTTGAGTTTGACATGACACTCAATAAATATGAGATCAAGGGATGGGAATGGATAACAAATAAATTTGTGAAAAATATGTCTCTATGGTCCCACAAATGGCTATCGATGGGAGGGAGACTAGTCTTGATTAAATCAATATTACAAAGCATGCCTATATACTAGATGCATCTTTTCAAGTTGCCCAAAAATATTATCAATTGTATTAAGTTTATCATAGCTAAATTTCTTTGGGCCGACCTAGGAAATACATAGAAAATCCATTTGGTTTGGTTCACTTAAAGGTGCTTGCAAGGGAGATAGAAGCAATCAGATGGGATATCAAAGACCCATAATTTTTCAATATGGTTCTTGTTTGTTAAAAATCTAAGGAGGGCATTGAACGAAAAAGACATTTGGCGACATATTATTAAAGCAAAA